>NW_026531120.1:0-124520 GCF_020745825.1 Agelaius phoeniceus | reverse complement strand
CTAACCCTAACCCTAACCCTAACCCTAACCCTAACCCTAACCCTAACCCTAACCCTAACCCTAACCCTAACCCTAACCCTAACCCTAACCCTAACCCTAACCCTAACCCTAACCCTAACCCTAACCCTAACCCTAACCCTAACCCTAACCCTAACCCTAACCCTAACCCTAACCCTAACCCTAACCCTAACCCTAACCCTAACCCTAACCCTAACCCTAACCCTAACCCTAACCCTAACCCTAACCCTAACCCTAACCCTAACCCTAACCCTAACCCTAACCCTAACCCTAACCCTAACCCTAACCCTAACCCTAACCCTAACCCTAACCCTAACCCTAACCCTAACCCTAACCCTAACCCTAACCCTAACCCTAACCCTAACCCTAACCCTAACCCTAACCCTAACCCTAACCCTAACCCTAACCCTAACCCTAACCCTAACCCTAACCCTAACCCTAACCCTAACCCTAACCAACCTAACCCTAACCCTAACCCTAACCCTAACCCTAACCCTAACCCTAACCCTAACCCTAACCCTAACCCTAACCCTAACCCTAACCCTAACCCTAACCCTAACCCTAACCCTAACCCTAACCCTAACCCTAACCCTAACCCTAACCCTAACCCTAACCCTAACCCTAACCCTAACCCTAACCCTAACCCTAACCCTAACCCTAACCCTAACCCTAACCCTAACCCTAACCCTAACCCTAACCCTAACCCTAACCCTAACCCTAACCCTAACCCTAACCCTAACCCTAACCCTAACCCTAACCCTAACCCTAACCCTAACCCTAACCCTAACCCTAACCCTAACCCTAACCCTAACCCTAACCCTAACCCTAACCCTAACCCTAACCCTAACCCTAACCCTAACCCTAACCCTAACCCTAACCCTAACCCTAACCCTAACCCTAACCCTAACCCTAACCCTAACCCTAACCCTAACCCTAACCCTAACCCTAACCCTAACCCTAACCCTAACCCTAACCCTAACCCTAACCCTAACCCTAACCCTAACCCTAACCCTAACCTAACCCTAACCCTAACCCTAACCCTAACCCTAACCCTAACCCTAACCCTAACCCTAACCCTAACCCTAACCCTAACCCTAACCCTAACCCTAACCCTAACCCTAACCCTAACCCTAACCCTAACCCTAACCCTAACCCTAACCCTAACCCTAACCCTAACCCTAACCCTAACCCTAACCCTAACCCTAACCCTAACCCTAACCCTAACCCTAACCCTAACCCTAACCCTAACCCTAACCCTAACCCTAACCCTAACCCTAACCCTAACCCTAACCCTAACCCTAACCCTAACCCTAACCCTAACCCTAACCCTAACCCTAACCCTAACCCTAACCCTAACCCTAACCCTAACCCTAACCCTAACCCTAACCCTAACCCTAACCCTAACCCTAACCCTAACCCTAACCCTAACCCTAACCCTAACCCTAACCCTAACCCTAACCCTAACCCTAACCCTAACCCTAACCCTAACCCTAACCCTAACCCTAACCCTAACCCTAACCCTAACCCTAACCCTAACCCTAACCCTAACCCTAACCCTAACCCTAACCCTAACCCTAACCCTAACCCTAACCCTAACCCTAACCCTAACCCTAACCCTAACCCTAACCCTAACCCTAACCCTAACCCTAACCCTAACCCTAACCCTAACCCTAACCCTAACCCTAACCCTAACCCTAACCCTAACCCTAACCCTAACCCTAACCCTAACCCTAACCCTAACCCTAACCCTAACCCTAACCCTAACCCTAACCCTAACCCTAACCCTAACCCTAACCCTAACCCTAACCCTAACCCTAACCCTAACCCTAACCCTAACCCTAACCCTAACCCTAACCCTAACCCTAACCCTAACCCTAACCCTAACCCTAACCCTAACCCTAACCCTAACCCTAACCCTAACCCTAACCCTAACCCTAACCCTAACCCTAACCCTAACCCTAACCCTAACCCTAACCCTAACCCTAACCCTAACCCTAACCCTAACCCTAACCCTAACCCTAACCCTAACCCTAACCCTAACCCTAACCCTAACCCTAACCCTAACCCTAACCCTAACCCTAACCCTAACCCTAACCCTAACCCTAACCCTAACCCTAACCCTAACCCTAACCCTAACCCTAACCCTAACCCTAACCCTAACCCTAACCCTAACCCTAACCCTAACCCTAACCCTAACCCTAACCCTAACCCTAACCCTAACCCTAACCCTAACCCTAACCCTAACCCTAACCCTAACCCTAACCCTAACCCTAACCCTAACCCTAACCCTAACCCTAACCCTACCCTAACCCTAACCCTAACCCTAACCCTAACCCTAACCCTAACCCTAACCCTAACCCTAACCCTAACCCTAACCCTAACCCTAACCCTAACCCTAACCCTAACCCTAACCCTAACCCTAACCCTAACCCTAACCCTAACCCTAACCCTAACCCTAACCCTAACCCTAACCCTAACCCTAACCCTAACCCTAACCCTAACCCTAACCCTAACCCTAACCCTAACCCTAACCCTAACCCTAACCCTAACCCTAACCCTAACCCTAACCCTAACCCTAACCCTAACCCTAACCCTAACCCTAACCCTAACCCTAACCCTAACCCTAACCCTAACCCTAACCCTAACCCTAACCCTAACCCTAACCCTAACCCTAACCCTAACCCTAACCCTAACCCTAACCCTAACCCTAACCCTAACCCTAACCCTAACCCTAACCCTAACCCTAACCCTAACCCTAACCCTAACCCTAACCCTAACCCTAACCCTAACCCTAACCCTAACCCTAACCCTAACCCTAACCCTAACCCTAACCCTAACCCTAACCCTAACCCTAACCCTAACCCTAACCCTAACCCTAACCCTAACCCTAACCCTAACCCTAACCCTAACCCTAACCCTAACCCTAACCCTACCCTAACCCTAACCCTAACCCTAACCCTAACCCTAACCCTAACCCTAACCCTACCCTAACCCTAACCCTAACCCTAACCCTAACCCTAACCCTAACCCTAACCCTAACCCTAACCCTAACCCTAACCCTAACCCTAACCCTAACCCTAACCCTAACCCTAACCCTAACCCTAACCCTAACCCTAACCCTAACCCTAACCCTAACCCTAACCCTAACCCTAACCCTAACCCTAACCCTAACCCTAACCCTAACCCTAACCCTAACCCTAACCCTAACCCTAACCCTAACCCTAACCCTAACCCTAACCCTAACCCTAACCCTAACCCTAACCCTAACCCTAACCCTAACCCTAACCCTAACCCTAACCCTAACCCTAACCCTAACCCTAACCCTAACCCTAACCCTAACCCTAACCCTAACCCTAACCCTAACCCTAACCCTAACCCTAACCCTAACCCTAACCCTAACCCTAACCCTAACCCTAACCCTAACCCTAACCCTAACCCTAACCCTAACCCTAACCCTAACCCTAACCCTAACCCTAACCCTAACCCTAACCCTAACCCTAACCCTAACCCTAACCCTAACCCTAACCCTAACCCTAACCCTAACCCTAACCCTAACCCTAACCCTAACCCTAACCCTAACCCTAACCCTAACCCTAACCCTAACCCTAACCCTAACCCTAACCCTAACCCTAACCCTAACCCTAACCCTAACCCTAACCCTAACCCTAACCCTAACCCTAACCCTAACCCTAACCCTAACCCTAACCCTAACCCTAACCCTAACCCTAACCCTAACCCTAACCCTAACCCTAACCCTAACCCTAACCCTAACCCTAACCCTAACCCTAACCCTAACCCTAACCCTAACCCTAACCCTAACCCTAACCCTAACCCTAACCCTAACCCTAACCCTAACCCTAACCCTAACCCTAACCCTAACCCTAACCCTAACCCTAACCCTAACCCTAACCCTAACCCTAACCCTAACCCTAACCCTAACCCTAACCCTAACCCTAACCCTAACCCTAACCCTAACCCTAACCCTAACCCTAACCCTAACCCTAACCCTAACCCTAACCCTAACCCTAACCCTAACCCTAACCCTAACCCTAACCCTAACCCTAACCCTAACCCTAACCCTAACCCTAACCCTAACCCTAACCCTAACCCTAACCCTAACCCTAACCCTAACCCTAACCCTAACCCTAACCCTAACCCTAACCCTAACCCTAACCCTAACCCTAACCCTAACCCTAACCCTAACCCTAACCCTAACCCTAACCCTAACCCTAACCCTAACCCTAACCCTAACCCTAACCCTAACCCTAACCCTAACCCTAACCCTAACCCTAACCCTAACCCTAACCCTAACCCTAACCCTAACCCTAACCCTAACCCTAACCCTAACCCTAACCCTAACCCTAACCCTAACCCTAACCCTAACCCTAACCCTAACCCTAACCCTAACCCTAACCCTAACCCTAACCCTAACCCTAACCCTAACCCTAACCCTAACCCTAACCCTAACCCTAACCCTAACCCTAACCCTAACCCTAACCCTAACCCTAACCCTAACCCTAACCCTAACCCTAACCCTAACCCTAACCCTAACCCTAACCCTAACCCTAACCCTAACCCTAACCCTAACCCTAACCCTAACCCTAACCCTAACCCTAACCCTAACCCTAACCCTAACCCTAACCCTAACCCTAACCCTAACCCTAACCCTAACCCTAACCCTAACCCTAACCCTAACCCTAACCCTAACCCTAACCCTAACCCTAACCCTAACCCTAACCCTAACCCTAACCCTAACCCTAACCCTAACCCTAACCCTAACCCTAACCCTAACCCTAACCCTAACCCTAACCCTAACCCTAACCCTAACCCTAACCCTAACCCTAACCCTAACCCTAACCCTAACCCTAACCCTAACCCTAACCCTAACCCTAACCCTAACCCTAACCCTAACCCTAACCCTAACCCTAACCCTAACCCTAACCCTAACCCTAACCCTAACCCTAACCCTAACCCTAACCCTAACCCTAACCCTAACCCTAACCCTAACCCTAACCCTAACCCTAACCCTAACCCTAACCCTAACCCTAACCCTAACCCTAACCCTAACCCTAACCCTAACCCTAACCCTAACCCTAACCCTAACCCTAACCCTAACCCTAACCCTAACCCTAACCCTAACCCTAACCCTAACCCTAACCCTAACCTAACCCTAACCCTAACCCTAACCCTAACCCTAACCCTAACCCTAACCCTAACCCTAACCCTAACCCTAACCCTAACCCTAACCCTAACCCTAACCCTAACCCTAACCCTAACCCTAACCCTAACCCTAACCCTAACCCTAACCCTAACCCTAACCCTAACCCTAACCCTAACCCTAACCCTAACCCTAACCCTAACCCTAACCCTAACCCTAACCCTAACCCTAACCCTAACCCTAACCCTAACCCTAACCCTAACCCTAACCCTAACCCTAACCCTAACCCTAACCCTAACCCTAACCCTAACCCTAACCCTAACCCTAACCCTAACCCTAACCCTAACCCTAACCCTAACCCTAACCCTAACCCTAACCCTAACCCTAACCCTAACCCTAACCCTAACCCTAACCCTAACCCTAACCCTAACCCTAACCCTAACCCTAACCCTAACCCTAACCCTAACCCTAACCCTAACCCTAACCCTAACCCTAACCCTAACCCTAACCCTAACCCTAACCCTAACCCTAACCCTAACCCTAACCCTAACCCTAACCCTAACCCTAACCCTAACCCTAACCCTAACCCTAACCCTAACCCTAACCCTAACCCTAACCCTAACCCTAACCCTAACCCTAACCCTAACCCTAACCCTAACCCTAACCCTAACCCTAACCCTAACCCTAACCCTAACCTAACCCTAACCCTAACCCTAACCCTAACCCTAACCCTAACCCTAACCCTAACCCTAACCCTAACCCTAACCCTAACCCTAACCCTAACCCAACCCTAACCCTAACCCTAACCCTAACCCTAACCCTAACCCTAACCCTAACCCTAACCCTAACCCTAACCCTAACCCTAACCCTAACCCTAACCCTAACCCTAACCCTAACCCTAACCCTAACCCTAACCCTAACCCTAACCCTAACCCTAACCCTAACCCTAACCCTAACCCTAACCCTAACCCTAACCCTAACCCTAACCCTAACCCTAACCCTAACCCTAACCCTAACCCTAACCCTAACCCTAACCCTAACCCTAACCCTAACCCTAACCCTAACCCTAACCCTAACCCTAACCCTAACCCTAACCCTAACCCTAACCCTAACCCTAACCCTAACCCTAACCCTAACCCTAACCCTAACCCTAACCCTAACCCTAACCCTAACCCTAACCCTAACCCTAACCCTAACCCTAACCCTAACCCTAACCCTAACCCTAACCCTAACCCTAACCCTAACCCTAACCCTAACCCTAACCCTAACCCTAACCCTAACCCTAACCCTAACCCTAACCCTAACCCTAACCCTAACCCTAACCCTAACCCTAACCCTAACCCTAACCCTAACCCTAACCCTAACCCTAACCCTAACCCTAACCCTAACCCTAACCCTAACCCTAACCCTAACCCTAACCCTAACCCTAACCCTAACCCTAACCCTAACCCTAACCCTAACCCTAACCCTAACCCTAACCCTAACCCTAACCCTAACCCTAACCCTAACCCTAACCCTAACCCTAACCCTAACCCTAACCCTAACCCTAACCCTAACCCTAACCCTAACCCTAACCCTAACCCTAACCCTAACCCTAACCCTAACCCTAACCCTAACCCTAACCCTAACCCTAACCCTAACCCTAACCCTAACCCTAACCCTAACCCTAACCCTAACCCTAACCCTAACCCTAACCCTAACCCTAACCCTAACCCTAACCCTACCCTAACCCTAACCCTAACCCTAACCCTAACCCTAACCCTAACCCTAACCCTAACCCTAACCCTAACCCTAACCCTAACCCTAACCCTAACCCTAACCCTAACCCTAACCCTAACCCTAACCCTAACCCTAACCCTAACCCTAACCCTAACCCTAACCCTAACCCTAACCCTAACCCTAACCCTAACCCTAACCCTAACCCTAACCCTAACCCTAACCCTAACCCTAACCCTAACCCTAACCCTAACCCTAACCCTAACCCTAACCCTAACCCTAACCCTAACCCTAACCCTAACCCTAACCCTAACCCTAACCCTAACCCTAACCCTAACCCTAACCCTAACCCTAACCCTAACCCTAACCCTAACCCTAACCCTAACCCTAACCCTAACCCTAACCCTAACCCTAACCCTAACCCTAACCCTAACCCTAACCCTAACCCTAACCCTAACCCTAACCCTAACCCTAACCCTAACCCTAACCCTAACCCTAACCCTAACCCTAACCCTAACCCAACCCTAACCCTAACCCTAACCCTAACCCTAACCCTAACCCTAACCCTAACCCTAACCCTAACCCTAACCCTAACCCTAACCCTAACCCTAACCCTAACCCTAACCCTAACCCTAACCCTAACCCTAACCCTAACCCTAACCCTAACCCTAACCCTAACCCTAACCCTAACCCTAACCCTAACCCTAACCCTAACCCTAACCCTAACCCTAACCCTAACCCTAACCCTAACCCTAACCCTAACCCTAACCTAACCCTAACCCTAACCCTAACCCTAACCCTAACCCTAACCCTAACCCTAACCCTAACCCTAACCCTAACCCTAACCCTAACCCTAACCCTAACCCTAACCCTAACCCTAACCCTAACCCTAACCCTAACCCTAACCCTAACCCTAACCCTAACCCTAACCCTAACCCTAACCCTAACCCTAACCCTAACCCTAACCCTAACCCTAACCCTAACCCTAACCCTAACCCTAACCCTAACCCTAACCCTAACCCTAACCCTAACCCTAACCCTAACCCTAACCCTAACCCTAACCCTAACCCTAACCCTAACCCTAACCCTAACCCTAACCCTAACCCTAACCCTAACCCTAACCCTAACCCTAACCCTAACCCTAACCCTAACCCTAACCCTAACCCTAACCCTAACCCTAACCCTAACCCTAACCCTAACCCTAACCCTAACCCTAACCCTAACCCTAACCCTAACCCTAACCCTAACCCTAACCCTAACCCTAACCCTAACCCTAACCCTAACCCTAACCCTAACCCTAACCCTAACCCTAACCCTAACCCTAACCCTAACCCTAACCCTAACCCTAACCCTAACCCTAACCCTAACCCTAACCCTAACCCTAACCCTAACCCTAACCCTAACCCTAACCCTAACCCTAACCCTAACCCTAACCCTAACCCTAACCCTAACCCTAACCCTAACCCTAACCCTAACCCTAACCCTAACCCTAACCCTAACCCTAACCCTAACCCTAACCCTAACCCTAACCCTAACCCTAACCCTAACCCTAACCCTAACCCTAACCCAACCCTAACCCTAACCCTAACCCTAACCCTAACCCTAACCCTAACCCTAACCCTAACCCTAACCCTAACCCTAACCCTAACCCTAACCCTAACCCTAACCCTAACCCTAACCCTAACCCTAACCCTAACCCTAACCCTAACCCTAACCCTAACCAACCCTAACCCTAACCCTAACCCTAACCCTAACCCTAACCCTAACCCTAACCCTAACCCTAACCCTAACCCTAACCCTAACCCTAACCCTAACCCTAACCCTAACCCTAACCCTAACCCTAACCCTAACCCTAACCCTAACCCTAACCCTAACCCTAACCCTAACCCTAACCCTAACCCTAACCCTAACCCCTAACCCTAACCCTAACCCTAACCCTAACCCTAACCCTAACCCTAACCCTAACCCTAACCCTAACCCTAACCCTAACCCTAACCCTAACCCTAACCCTAACCCTAACCCTAACCCTAACCCTAACCCTAACCCTAACCCTAACCCTAACCCTAACCCTAACCCTAACCCTAACCCTAACCCTAACCCTAACCCTAACCCTAACCCTAACCCTAACCCTAACCCTAACCCTAACCCTAACCCTAACCCTAACCCTAACCCTAACCCTAACCCTAACCCTAACCCTAACCCTAACCCTAACCCTAACCCTAACCCTAACCCTAACCCTAACCCTAACCCTAACCCTAACCCTAACCCTAACCCTAACCCTAACCCTAACCCTAACCCTAACCCTAACCCTAACCCTAACCCTAACCCTAACCCTAACCCTAACCCTAACCCTAACCCTAACCCTAACCCTAACCCTAACCCTAACCCTAACCCTAACCCTAACCCTAACCCTAACCCTAACCCTAACCCTAACCCTAACCCTAACCCTAACCCTAACCCTAACCCTAACCCTAACCCTAACCCTAACCCTAACCCTAACCCTAACCCTAACCCTAACCCTAACCCTAACCCTAACCCTAACCCTAACCCTAACCCTAACCCTAACCCTAACCCTAACCCTAACCCTAACCCTAACCCTAACCCTAACCCTAACCCTAACCCTAACCCTAACCCTAACCCTAACCCTAACCCTAACCCTAACCCTAACCCTAACCCTAACCCTAACCCTAACCCTAACCCTAACCCTAACCCTAACCCTAACCCTAACCCTAACCCTAACCCTAACCCTAACCCTAACCCTAACCCTAACCCTAACCCTAACCCTAACCCTAACCCTAACCCTAACCCTAACCCTAACCCTAACCCTAACCCTAACCCTAACCCTAACCCTAACCCTAACCCTAACCCTAACCCTAACCCTAACCCTAACCCTAACCCTAACCCTAACCCTAACCCTAACCCTAACCCTAACCCTAACCCTAACCCTAACCCTAACCCTAACCCTAACCCTAACCCTAACCCTACCCGCGGTGACGTCATGATGAGTCATCAAGATGGTGGCCCCCATGGGGTCATGTGACTAGGGACCAAGATGGCGGCGGTCACGTGACTGGTGACCAAGATGGCGGCGGGCGGGAGTCACGTGACTCGACAGCTGGGATGACGGCGAGTGCTCTGTGACGTCATTTACGACAAGATGGCGGCCGGTGACGTCATTTACGGCAACGTGGTGGCCGTAGGGGGTGACGTCATTTACGGCAGCAAGATGGCGGCGGGCAGGCGGTCACGTGATCGGGGACCAAGATGGCGGCCGTCGTGACGTCGTGATGACTCGTCAAGATGGCGGCGCCCATACGGTCACGTGGTGGTGTCCAATATGGCGGCGCCCATGGGGTCACGTGGTACGGCAGCCAAGATGGCGGCCGCCGGCGATCATGTGACCCGAGAGACAAGATGGCGGCGAGTGCTCTGTGACGTCATTTACGGCAAGATGGCGGCCGGTGACGTCATTTAGGGCAACGTGGCAGCAGCGGGGGGTGACGTCATTTACGGCACCAAGATGGCGGCCGTGGGGGGTCACGTGGTGTGGGGGGGGGCAAGATGGCGGCCGCGAGGGGGGGGGTCACGTGGTGCGGGGGGCAAGATGGCGGCGGGCCGGGTGACGTCATTTACGGCAAAATGGCGGTCGCCGGGACCGGGGTTTTTTTTGGGGTTTTACGGGGGTTTTGCGTGGTGTTTGCGGGTTGCGTGGGGTCGGAATGGCGTTCCGGTTCACGTGGGGCCGGCGGGGGGGCGCGCGGGGGTCTGGGGGGCGCCGTTTCGGTCGGGCGACTGGCAGGGATGCCTGTGCACCGGGGTCCTTTCTGGGGCGTGTCGCGCTGGTGACGTCATCGGGGGCGCGCCGCGGGTGCAGTACTGCGGGGTGAGCGGCAGGGGGCGCTGTGCGTGCAGTACCGGGGAGTAGGCAGCAGGGGGCGCTGTGCATGCAGTACCGGCCGGCAAGCACCAGGTGGCGCTGTGAGTGCAGTACTCGCGGGCAAACACCAGGTGGCGCTGTGAGTGCAGTACTCGCGGGCAAACACCAGGTGGCGCTGTGAGTGCAGTACTCGCGGGTAGACGGCAGGTGGCGCTGTGACTGCATGATCTATATGTAAATGGCATGGGGTGGGGTGCTGGATTGCAGGGGGTGGGTCTGGCGAGGGGGGGCGGCCATGGGGGTGGGGTGTGTGGGATGTAGTGGTGGGGGCACCATGGGAGGGGTGTGTAGATGTGGACTACTGATTAGTATTGATTGGTGACAGGTGGGAACCCTATATACTGTATATAGTAAAAAGAAGAAAAACTATATGTCTGGTGCAGCAGTAGGAAATTTCAGGCTCCCGGGGAGTAAATGGTTTGTTTTTTTAAATTATTTTATTTTTTTTCTTTTACTCCCAGGGAGCCTGAAAGTTTCTACTGCTGCTTTTTTAAACTAAAGCTAGAAAGGAAAACAAAGTTAGAAAGAGAAGGAGAGAGAGAGAGAAGCAAAGAAAGAAGAGAGAGAGAGAGAGAGACAGAGAGAGAAGCAAAGAAAGAAGAGAGAGAGAGAAGCAAAGAAAGAAGCGAGAGAGGGAGAGAGAGAGAAGCAAAGAAAGAAGAGAGAGAGAGAAGCAAAGAAAGAAGAGAGAGAGAGACACAGAAGCAAAGAAAGAAGAGAGAGAGAGAGAAGCAAAGAAAGAAGAGAGAGACAGAGAAGCAAAGAAAGAAGAGAGAGAAGCGAAGAGAGAAGCAGACAGAGAAGCAGACAGAGAAGCAAAGAGAGAAGCAAAGAGAGGAGCAAAGAGAGGAGCAAAGAGAGGAGCAAAGAGAGGAGCAAAGAGAGGAGCAAAGAGAGGAGCAAAGAGAGAAGAGAGGAGCAGAGAGAGAAGCAAAGAGAGAAAAGAGAAGCAAAGAGAAAAGAGAGAGAAGCAAAGAGAGAAGCAAAGAGACAGGAGCAGAGAGAAGCAAAGAGAGAAAGGAGAAGCAAAGAGAAAAGAGAGGGAGAAAAGAGTAAGGACAGAATAGAGGGAGAGACAAAGAGAGAGGAGGAGAGTACAGGGACAAAGAGAAAGAACAGAAATGCAGAGGACAGAGACAGACAGGGAGAAGAGACAGAGAGAAAAGACAGAGGAGAGACAAGAAGACAGAGAAGAAAATAAAACAGGAAGACAAGAGTGAGACAGGAAAAGGAGGGTGGGAGAACTGAAGAAGGACAGGAGTTAGAAGGAAAAGAAAGCAGTTAGGATTAGAGTGAAAGTAAAACTTAGGAGTGGGGAGAAAAAGGAAAAGACTAAGAGCAAAAAACACAGACCGAGGAAAAGGAGAACACAGAGAGAAAATGAAGCGAGAAGACTGAGATTGACAGTTATAAAGGCAACAGAAACAAAGGGTTAGAGATAGATGGAAGTTAAGTTACAAATAGAAGAGTAAAGTGAGGGGCAAAAGGAAAAAATAGGGTGGAAAGAAATGACAAAACCACACCAAAATAAGACAGGAGCCACAGTGGGGGTACTGAAGGGCAGGGGGTATCTTTATTAGGGGTGACTCAACTTTATTAAAAAAATGTTTTTATTTATGCATCAGCAAAATACATGGAAACAGTGTATACAAATGCAAGCGCAGATACAATCCATAGACACACTGGTAAAAGTCTAATTTACACATAGAGCAATACAGCAAAATGGCAGCAGTTAATACAAATGCAATACAGAGCAATACAGAGCAATACAACACATACTAACACAAGATGATAACCTTGTTCTATTTTCATTACAGGTTGATTTATTGTTACAGGACACCCAAAGCAACAAAACCCACAGAAAGCAACACTCATCTACCATTAACACCCCCTTCATATTAGACACAAACTCACCATCCCTCTCATCACAACTGCTAAATTACACCCCAGTAATCATTGCTCCTCGGGAACGTGGTTCCCGGGAGCCCCCGAAAAATCCTCCTGCCTGACGAAAACCCCGGTCCCTGGACGGTCCGCGCCCAAACTTTGGCGATGAACGTCGCCTCGCTGACCGACCGGGACCCGGGAAAAAAAAACCCAGCCGGGGGGAAAAAAAAAAAAACCCCCCGGCTGGGGATTTTTTATTCTAAATTTAAAAATGAGTTGAAAAACCTGAAAAGCAAGAGTCATACAAGGTTACAACCCTACAACCCTTCAACACACACACACTGCCTTCAGCTTACACACAAACCCACACTAAATCGGACCTCGACCGCTCTGCTAACCCCCGGCACGCGCTCACGCCCCTCCTCGGGAACGTGGTTCCCGGGAGCCCCCGAAAAATCCTCCTGCCTGACGAAAACCCCGGTCCCTGGACGGTCCGCGCCCAAACTTTGGCGATGAACGTCGCCTCGCTGACCGACCGGGACCCGGGAAAAAAAAACCCAGCCGGGGGGAAAAAAAAAAAAACCCCCCGGCTGGGGATTTTTTATTCTAAATTTAAAAATGAGTTGAAAAACCTGAAAAGCAAGAGTCATACAAGGTTACAACCCTACAACCCTTCAACACACACACACTGCCTTCAGCTTACACACAAACCCACACTAAATCGGACCTCGACCGCTCTGCTAACCCCCGGCACGCGCTCACGCCCCTCCTCGGGAACGTGGTTCCCGGGAGCCCCCGAAAAATCCTCCTGCCTGACGAAAACCCCGGTCCCTGGACGGTCCGCGCCCAAACTTTGGCGATGAACGTCGCCTCGCTGACCGACCGGGACCCGGGAAAAAAAAACCCAGCCGGGGGGAAAAAAAAAAAACCCCCCGGCTGGGGATTTTTTATTCTAAATTTAAAAATGAGTTGAAAAACCTGAAAGGCAAAAGTCATACAAGGTTACAACCCTACAACCCTTCAACACACACACACTGCCTTCAGCTTACACACAAACCCACACTAAATCGGACCTCGACCGCTCTGCTAACCCTCAGCACACGCTCGCGCCCCTCCTCGGGAACGTGGTTCCCGGGAGCCTCCAAAAAATCCTCCTGCCTGACGAAAACCCCGGTCCCTGGACGGTCCGCGCCCAAACTTTGGCGATGAACGTCGCCTCGCTGACCGACCGGGACCGGGGAAAAAAAAACCCAGCCGGGGGGAAAAAAAAAAAAACCCCCCGGCTGGGGATTTTTTATTCTAAATTTAAAAATGAGTTGAAAAACCTGAAAAGCAAAAGTCACACACACAAGGTTAAATCCCGTCAGTATGCGCTCACACGCTCAGAGACGAGCGGACTCAGACAGACACGTGCTGTCGCTCCCGCTCTTCCCGCTTACGTGCTTGGTGTGGCTCTTACTCGAGACGCTGAAGAACGTGCTTCGGATGCTGCCGCTCCTCGACGTCAAATGGTAGATTCTGGGGAAATCGGTAGCCTCGGGGACCTGTGAGACGACAGGAAGCGGTCGATGAGTGGCTATCTGACAGCTAGGACTTGTCCCCGCTCTGACTGATAAATATTCTACCCAAAACCTCATTAAAGACAGATGAACAGTAAAGTTTTTATAACTCTTCTACCTAACTGTGACTACATGCCAGGGCAGGGCAGCTCCGACCTTAAGTGGTACAGTGTAAGTACATACAGTATAAGCCAACAAAGGTACACACAATGTAAGTACATACAGTATAATCCAGCATAGGTACATAAAGTATAAGTACATACAGTATAAGTCGGCATAGGTACACACAGTGTAAGTACATACAGTATAAGTCAACACAGGTACGCACAGTGTAAGCACATACAGTGTAAGTACATACAGTATAAACCAGCATAGGCATGCACAATATAACTACATACAGTATAAGCCAACACAGGTACACGCAGTGTAAGTACATACAGTATAAGCCAGCGTAGGTACATGCAATGTAAGCCAGGACTTGAGATAGCTCTCTGGAAGATTAATTCTTGAGCCCTAAACCCCTTGGGAAGATGGAACCTATCAAACTCCTACAGTCACGTGAGGAGGGTGTAAGACGCTCCCTCAGGAAGTCCAAGACAATGGCGTGGAAAAAAAGGCACTACCAAAGCCGGTAGTGAGAAGGAAGACGGATGACAACATCTTGTCCCTTTAAGACATTCCTGTTTCAAAGAGTAAAAATGTAAAGATGCCGGAATAAGGGATATCCGGAAAGGAACGTGAGTACAATATGGCCTACGTGGCACGGAATAGTGCCGATAAAGCATTGAGACATAACAAAGGCCTGTGACACATAAGACGATGGACACAGACTACATAACACAGACACAGACAACATAACATAGACACAGAAGACATAACACAGAGACGAGTGGCAACTGCCTGGCACTGTCCCCTTAGGGACCTGAGATTCCTAGTGCAAGATGAGCCAGAGGCTGATGATGCCAAAGGAAAGGAAGCCCTATGACGAGAGAACGTGATGATGAAATGGAACTCCTCAAAAGAAGTTAGTGCTGAAGCAGTTAAGAGGATGCTCGAGAGGCTCGGCGAGCCTAGAGAAGGAAGCCGACTGCTGGGTGACCGTGGCCGTAGCTCCGGACGTGAAGGCGAGCTCCTCGGGGAAAAGATCCGTGACGACGTCGAGTCGGGGGAGGCGGACGACGCAAAGTTCCCGAGAACGTGGAGATGGGTTGGAACTGCCCTGCCCGGCAAAGGCTCTGGCGAGGCTGAGGGGAAACCCTCTCCCTTTACTTCCAGAGAGCCCGCCCCGCTACAGACCTGTCCCCTAAGCTGACATCTGATTGCCTCCTGTGAGAGTAAAGGCTTTTCCTCTGCTCCCGACCACTGGCCCCGACACTTAGCTTTTGGAAGAGGAGCGGTCAAAATCCATCCTCGGTCGGACGTGGACGTGGGTTAGGGTCGTGGAGATGCTCTCCGTGTGTGCCTCGGTGCTGCCGTTTCCAAGCTTTAGCTACGAGCCTCCTCAGGGTACCTAAGACAAAACAGAAAACCTGACTATTGCCCTCAAAAACAGTAATCCCCGGGACTCCTCCGCACCACTGCCCCAGCTCACCTCAAATCTTGATTTGACTCCGGAGGCTGCCCGGAACATACCTGCAAAAAGAAAAGGGACACGCTTAGCATGCTGCGGTGTAACGCTCACCTATGGGTCAGCCTGCCTAAACTCCGACTCACCTGCCCTCCTCTGTTCCTTGGCGGGCCTAGGGCAGTGACAGCACCTGCAATGAAACAAAGCAGAAAAGCATGCTGAGAAAAGCAACCTCCCAAATCTGACAAGGATGCCACACTGATACCTTAAGCTCTCACCCACCTGGCATGGGCATGCTTGGGCAGGATAGATGGCAAGTGGACCACCTACAATAAAAAAAAACAAGAGGAGATGCTTAGAGCTGCACCAGAAACTGAGACATCAGCAACGTACTGCTTCTGTACGCTACTCAATGCTCACCTTGCCCACTCGGCCTTGACTGCTGCTCTCAGCCTTGACCTCCTAAAAAGAGAGACAAAGAACAATGCTGTAACGGCCACCATTTATGCTTCCTCTGCAGAGACAAATGGTGACTGACCTGCTCGGGGCAATCCCCTCACCTGGGATGGGGGGCTCTGCCCTGGATTTTATCCTTCTGCATCTGAAAGAAAGTTAGGACAAAAGTCAAAGGGCTGCAGGATAACTTAAGAGCTCCAGATATCTTATGTGCATCTACACATCGCACCTAGAGTCCAACCACACCCCACATTACAAACTCCAAGTCCCCGCAACTTCTCCTATTGCACCAGGCTATGTGGCAGGGCAGAGCAGCTCCGGCACAATTGTGTGCAGACACCCGTGACACAGGACAGACAGGACGTGACAAACAATGTACACAAGACACAGACAGAAATCTTGAGACAAGAAGCATTACTGCAAGGAGCACAAGGACACAAAATTAGACGACTGAGGTAAGACCGATGGCGAGCTGATGAGGCTCAGAGAACCCTGGAGAAAGAAGATGCTAAACTGAATCATTTAGTCCAAAAACTGCAAAGATGAATGCCCAGGAGGCCTACGGTCAGAATCCTCTACATGTCCTCACATTCTTACAAGTCCTAGTCCACCATAATAGAACCTTCCAGGCTGCAGTTGTCCATACAGCTCAGAACAAGACCTGAAAAGACATCTGACCGGATGCTTCTAAAGAGACAGGAGAGTCTGATGCCTGAGCTCCTGAGGAGAAAGTTCTATGGCCTGGGTGCCAGGCCAAGGAATGCAGAGATCACAGATGCTAACAATAATGCCAGGGTTTCTGACAGGCCCCACAAAGGGCTAAGGTAAAGAACATGACATATCGAAACAACACATAATACACAAAAGACAAGTGACACGATACACACCGGGACTGCTCTGCCCTGCGCACCTCAGCACTGTGATCCAAAGTCAGGTTTTGCTTTTATGGGGCCTAAGGGGCCACTTCAAGGACACCCCCCCAACTCCTAAGTGGACTCAAAAACCCCTCCCAGTAATTCCCAAACCAGCATCCTGCTTTCATCCCCTCTGTGGGTCGTGGCCCTCTACTTATCTCTCGCACAGCTGGGGATGCCGGTCTCGGGTGTGAAGAAAGGCCACCTCGTCAGCCGGGAAGCTCCTGCTGGCACCGGGCTGGTGTCTCTCACACAGCTGTATTAAAGAAAACCAAACATCAGTGCCTGATCTTGGCAGCCCATCGGCCAAAACCCCACAAGTCTGCTACTCACCCTGCTCCTAAGAACGCTCAGCTGCTCGGGCTGCACGCTTCGGGCACACTCGGAGACCGAGGCCGTCGTCACGGAGGGTGCCTGGGTTAAGAGGAGATGAGGTGATTTGGCATGGCTGAAACCTGAGGGGACCCTCGCTCCTCCTCCCTACTTCCCCGACTCACCGCAACTCCTTGGCAGCTGCTGAGGGCCACCTGGATGGCACCTTTAAACGGAAGAGTTCAGGGTTTCATCACCAGGTCCTGTAACGCATCCACAGGGCTCACACATGCAGGGAACCCGGTGCATCGGCCGGCTGGTGACGGGGGCGTGGCAGGCTCCGAGTGGATTGCCTAAACCACAAAAAAGAGAATGGAAGCTTAGAGCAGCACCGGAAACTGAGACTGGAGCAATAACAACTACTTCTCTCCGCTGCTCACCTTGACTGCTGGTATCCAGATTTACTTCCTAAAAAGAAGGACAAAGAACAGAGCTGTAACAGAGTCACCACATACACTTCTGCTGCAGAGACAAATGGTGCCTCACCTGCTCGGGGGAAACCACACACCCGGGATGGGGCCCTCTGGCACACATTTAATCCATCTGAATCTGAAAAAAATGTCAGGACGAGGGTCAAGCTGTTGCAGGATAACTTAAGAGCTCCACATATCCTGTGTCCATCTACAAATCCCATCTAAAGTCCAACTACACCCCACATTACAAACTTCAAGTCCCCAGGACTTCTCCTATTACACCAGGCTATGCGGCAGGGCAGAGCAGCTCCGGCACAAATGTGTGCAGACACCAGTGACACAGGACAGGACGTGACAGACAACGGGGACACAACACGGACAGAAATCTCTGGGCAAGGAAAATGGCTGCGAGGACTGAGAGAATGCAAAAGGGGATGACCGAGGGGAGACCAATGGTGAGCTGATGAGGCTCAGAGAAACCTGGAGGAAGAAGATGCTAACCGAATGATTTATTCCAAGAACTGCAAAGATGGATGCCTGAGAATCCTACGGCCAGAAGCCTCTACCTGCCCTCATGTTCTTTCAAGTCCTAGTCCGCCATAATGGATCCTGGCGGGGCACAGCTGTCCACACAGCTCAGAACAAGACCTGAAAAGACAGCTGACCGGATGCTTCTAAAGAGACAAGAGAGTCTGATGCCTGTCTGAGCTCCTGAGTCCAAAGTTCTATGGCATTGGTGCCAGCCCGAGGAATGCAGAGAGCACAGATGCTAACAATGATGCCAGGTTTTCTGACAGGCCCCTCCAAGGCCTAAGGTAAAAGACATGACATATCCAAACACACATAATGCACAATAGACAAGTGACACGATACACACCGGGACTGCTCTGCCCTACACACCTCAGCACTGAGATCCAAAGTGAGACTTTGATTTATGGGGCCTAAGGGACCGCTTCATGGACACCCCCCACCTCCAAAGCAGACTCAAAAACCCCTCCCAGTAATTCCCAAACCAGCATCCTGCTTTCATCCCCTCTGTGGGTCGTGGCCCTCTACTTATCTCTCGCACAGCTAGGGATGCCGGTCTCGGGTGCGAAGAAAGGCCACCTCGTCAGCTGGGAAGCTCCTGCTGGCACCAGGCTGGTGTCTCTTAGACAGCTGTATTAAAGAAAACCAAACATCATTACCTGATCTTGGCAGCCCATCGGCCAAAACCCCACAAGTCTGCTACTCACCGTGCTCCTAAGAAGGCTCAGCTGCTCAGGCCGCACGCTTCGGGCACGCTCGGAGACCGAGGCCGTCGTCACAGGGGGTGCCTGGGTTAAGAGGAGATGAGGTGATTTGGCATGGCTGAAACCTGAGTGGACCCTCGCTCCTCCTCCCTACTTCCCCGACTCACCGCAACTCCTTGGCAGCTGCTGAGGGCCACCTGGATGGCACCTTTAAATGGAAGAGTTCAGGGCTTCCTCACCAGGTCCTGTAACTCGTCCACAGGGCTCACACGTGCAGGGAACCCGGTGCGTCGGCCAGCTGGTGACAGGGGCTCGGTGTACTCCGAGCGCATTGCCTAAAGTGCAGAAACAGGAACAGATGCTTAGAGTTGCACCGGAAAGTGAGACTGGAGCAATAACAACTGCTTCTGTACGCTACTCAATGCTCACCTTGGCCACCTCACCTTGACTGCTGATATCCAGCTTTACCTCCTAAAAAGAAAAAGAACAGAGCTGTAACAGAGTCACACTTTACACTTCCCCTGCAGAGACAAACGGTGACTGACCTGCTCGGGGGAACCTCCTCACTCGGGATGGGTGGATGGATTTTGCCCTGGATTTTATCCTTCTGCGTCTGAAAGAAAGTGAGGACAAAAGTCAAAGGGCTGCAGGATAACTTCACAGCTCCAAACATTTCCTGTCTATCTAGGAATATCATCTAGAGTCTGGCAACACCCCACAAACTGCAAGTCCCTGGGACTTGTCCGCTTGCAGCAGGCTATGCGGCAGGGCAGGGCAGAGCAGCTCCGGCACAAATATGTGCGGACACCCGTGACACGGAATGTGACAAACAGGGGGACAACAAACACAACACATTATGCTTGTGGTGAGGGTCTCGAGGGGAAAAGGCAAAAGGGACCCCAAAGACACACTAGGTAACACGGTACACCGGACAACACGATGTCGACCGGAACTGTTCTGTGCTGCCCGCCTGAAAGCTGCCATCAAAAGTAGAACCTCTCCCTTTAGCTGTCCTAAGAGGCCCCTTGGAGAAGATTGCTTTTCCCTCTGCTAATTTTTAAATCTGTCCCACGAACTCCCAACCCGCTACTCTCCCATTGTCCCAACTCCAGGCCGTGGCCCTGACTTATCTTTTGGATGATTGGTGATGTGGATCCACGTTGCACCTGAAATGAGTCTGCCTCGGAGGGCCCCATGATTGCCTGTTAGCCCCTCGGTCAGCTACAAAAAAGAAAAACAAAACCAAAGTATGAGTACAGAGGTATGTGGGCCAAATCCCAGCGAGTCAGCTACTTGCCCTCTCCTGAGTGTGCCTGGCTCCTTCAGGCTCCAGCTTCATCCTGATTCTAAGGCTGTGGCCATTATTATGAGTGGCACCTGGGTTAGAGAAAGGTAAAGTGAAATGGCATTCCTGTGAGTGCAGTGGGTGACCTTGTGTGCTGTAAGACGTGTGAATGCCTCTGCTCGGCTTCTAAAAGGCCTTGGGTGGGGGGCTCAAATAGACACCCTTTTTCACCCTGCTGCCTTCAAAACCACCCCCCCCAACAATAACTCCTAACTAGATACCCGCTCAGCCTCCCTCTCCTAATCACAATCCTCAACTCACCTGAAGCCTCAATCTCAAACATCATCTTGGACCCTGGGCAGATCCCTCTTGTGACGTGATGAATCTGCTGAAAAAAGTGTTGTAGTTGACACAACCTGGAGTCTCTGGAAGCTGCACTCCTCCTAAAAAAAAAAATAAAATAAAATAAGAACAAAACCAGAAATTACAAATGCACTTTACCACCCCTAAACACAAAACCCAAAACTGTGAACTTAAATACTCCCTGTATTCCATGCTGTTTTCTTCACAGTATCTTCAAAGCATCTGTTGCTTTAGATGCCCAGAAACACCTGCTGAAAACAAGCTGAGATAAGCTGAAAAAGCTTCTTCACTCAACTGAGAGGAGAGCTCTTATCCCAGCACATCCCAGAGAGGGAATGAAGGCCCTGAGCAAAGGCTGGGGTTAATATACCCCTGATGGTGCCCGCCTCTCGTTCCCATGGCACCCAGGAAAAGGGAGGGGGCCGATCCCACCGGGTATAAAAACCCTCAGAGCAGCTGCTGCTGTTTGGCTCCTCTGACTCAAGTTCAAGGGGCGAAAAGGGCTTGTTATAGAAGAACACTCTTCAGAAAATTAACAGCACTTTCTTTTTTGCAACAACTACTTGGAGTAAAAGGGCAGGAAACTGGTAAGAAATAATATTTTCTGTTTAGGCAGTCTAACTAGATAAACCGGCTAATTTGCTGTTAACTTACGTAATTATTCCTTAGTGGCTACTAAGTAGTACTTCACGTGTGACTAAGTCCAGTGGTGAAGAATGCTTATGATATGAATTGTCTAAGTCTCCTTGGGACCTCTAATTAGGCCTATCTACATTATAAGTAAAAATAAGAAAAATAAAAGCTTCCCAGGCAGTGTAAGGGTTAAGTGCATGCCAGGCTCACCCTGCTCTGAGATACTTGGTCCTATGGCACAGAAAGAAGGGCCCTGAAATGTATTTTTAAACTCTTAAAATGTTGAAAAAAGCAGAGCTTCCTTCCAGTGAACCCCTTAAACAGAGGAAATGGGGCAGTTACCTCTACTGAAACTAATACAATAGCAAATAAATAGCTTCTGCCCTTTAATTTATTCTCCTTAAGTACTGGGAAAAGAGCGGTTTTCCTCACTTTAAATCTCTCCGGTGATGGAAAAAGAGGGATTCAAACTCTTAAGATGGAGGGTATAGCTGGGCTTCTCCCTCAATTTAGGCCTCAGGACAACAAAATGGGGGCAGCTACCCTTAATTCAAATGCATAAGAAACATTGTCCCAAGATTTTCCCCTTCTACTTAAACTGGAAAATAATTGAAAATGAGGACTCCCTGTCAATTAACACCCCGAACAGCATAGAAAAGGCAGGGATTCTTTCAACTGAGACCACTAAAATTGCAGGGGAAGCAGAGTCCCTCCCAGTTTGAACACAAAAAATAAAGGAAAAGGAAACTTTTTCCCTTTTTTCTAAACCCTTTTTCTCCTAATAACCCCTCTCCTTTCTGGGAGTGCTGTGGAGGGTCTGGGGGCTCTGGGGAGGGACTGGCACAGTAAAAGGGGAAAGTTGAAAGCCCTCTCCTGGAACCCCAGATGCTGCCTGGCCTGCTCAGATGCTGCCCCTTGGCAAAAGGGCTCTTCCCTTGGCATTTTCTCAAAGTGATGCTCCGTGCCCGGGTGGGTCCGGCTGCTCCCTAGTCCGTGCTGGATGCTCCGACCGTAGTTCCTGGAGGGACCCTTGGGATGCCCCTGTTAGCCCCTCTGGACTAGCGGCTCCCTGTGCGGGTGTGCCTGGGTAACCCTCTGAAAGCAGCTGGGCACACGGGGGGTGCTAGACCTTGGAGTGGGCTTGAGGTGAAGAAAGGTCCTGTGAGGAGTTCCTTCCCCTGCACAGCCCTTCGTCTGCCCCTTAAACCATGGGCTGCCAGACTTTCCTTTCTAAGGAAATTAACCGTCTTTCCTCTCTGGGTGCCCGTGGCCGAAACCTCCTCCAAAACTGCAGAGAACGATTTCTCACGGACCGCGGCTGCTGATGCCGAGAACTCTCGCCGCCCTTGGAGGGCCACGTGCCTCCTGCGAACGGACGTCGACGCGCAGCGGGGGTGAGTTTGGCTTTACGGGGAAGAGGGCCGGCGCAGGATTTCTCCGGGAGCGAAGCTGCCCCTGCCGAGAACTCGGGCTGCCCTGGCAGTGCCGAGCACCTCCTGCAAACTGGCGTCGGGTGACGCGGGGGGTGAGTTTTTCTGTGCAGAAGTTCTCCCAGACCAAAGCTGAGAGCATCTAACCCTAACCACAACAGCTTAGCTGGATCTAAAACTTACAACCTTTGGACTGGCAGCGTGGGACCCAACCCGCTGTGCCACTGCTGGCCCCTTGCTCAAGCGTTCCCCTGCAGTCCTAAAACTCTGCCTTTTCGGAGGGGGTTTCCTGTGACCCTGACCGTAATCTTCAAAATATGCTAAAGACTCATAAAATGGCTTTGAAAAAGCCCCAACAATACCCTAAGAAGTCCCAGAAAAGTCCCTTCCAAAATCCCCTAAATACCTTTAAAAGTCCTGGAAAAAAAGCCTCACAAAGACGTGCTCAGTCTCCAAACTCTACCTCTTGCTGTCTAGCCCACAGATGTCGTCCCTACCTTTTTGCAGTGGGTCTGTTGTCCTCTGAGGGTTCTGTCATTGTGCTGCTGTGTGAGGGTTGCTGTCTGGTCTCGCTGTTAGGGTTGCTGGGTTGTGCTGCTGTTGGGGGAAAAGGCTGTTTTCAGGGGGGCTGCTTCGGCTGAGGTTAGGGCTGGGGTGAGGGGTGGTACAGCTGTACCGCGCACCCCTGATCTCCACTGGACTGTCCAGCCCTCAAGCCCTCTCCCTTTACCCCTCAACCGGTCCCTCTGCCCCCCAGCCCTCAGCTCCTGTGTGTCACCCTTAACCCCTCTCCTTTGCCCTGCAGCCCCCAGCTTCTCTGTGTCACCCTACAGCTGCCCCTGCCACCCTCAGCATCTCTGTGTGTCACCCGCTGTCTCCTCTCCCTGTTCCTCCCTCAGCTCCCAGCCTCTGTCACCCTCAAGCCCCCACAGTGCCCCTCAAGCTGCCCCTCAGCCTCCATGTGTTGTGCCATGAAAAGACCCTAAAAAAACCTAAAAATTCCCTGAAAACCCCCTAATCTTCAAAATGTCCTATAAACCCCATGAAAACCTAAAAATAGCCTCAGAATGCTCTTAGAATACACTGGAAATACAATACTTTTAAAAAACCCCTAAAAATCCCCAAAGAACTTTTAGAAATCCCTAAATATACCCTAAGTAGTCCAAAAAGAGCTCTAAAAATACCCCAACAATCCTTAAAATGCCCTGATAAGACCCTAAAAAAGCCTAAAAATTCCCTCAAAAACCCTAAAAATACCCTAGCCCTAAAAAGTCCTCCACATACCCTCAATAGTCCTAAAAAAACCCCAAGAACACCCAAATCCCCCCCCCAAACAATTCTTAAAAGTACTAAGAAAGCCCTTAAAATACCCTAACAAAATCTTTTAAAAGCCCTGAAAAAGCATCCTAAATGTTCCCAGAAATTTCCTGGAAAACTCCTCCAAAAAAGCCCTAAAATATCCTTTGAAAGCCGTGAGAAAAACCCTAAAAAGAAACCCTAAAAAACTGCTCAGCCCCCAACTCCTACCTGTCACTCTCTAGACCACAAACATCATTGCTACCTTTTTATTAGGGTTGCTGCCTGCAGCTGCTGGGAGACTTCTGGGGCTGTCCCAGCATTGGGGTTATTGCCTTGTGCTGCTGTTGGGGAAAACTGGGGTCCTAGGGGTGCTCTTTAGGGTGACCTTGGGGTTGGGTTGAGGGCTGCTGCCCCTGTACCCTAACCCTACCTGGTACCCTGTGTCCTTTGTACCCCTAACCCTCGGTGTGAGCTCTCCATCTGTCAAGCCTCCCGCTCCTTGCCCCTCAGCCCGCAATGTCTGCGTGCCACCCCGAGACCTCTGACATTGTCCCTTGGCCCCCTGGCCTCCACTGTGCACTCTCCACCTGGTTAGGGGTGGTTTTTAGGGTAAGGTTAGGGGTGGTGTGAGCGCTGGTTCACCTGTCACCCTCAAGCAGCCCCCACTTTGCCCCTCAAGGCATCTGCTCCCCCTCACCCTTTTCCTGTCACCCTCAAGTTCCCCACTCTCAGCCTCTCAGCATCTCTGTGCCACCCTGGAGCCCCCCAGTTGCTCCTAACGCCCCCTTCTGCCTCTCAGCTCCCCCCATCCTCTGTGTCACCCTCCAGCCCCCTCCCCTCAGCCCGCAGCCCCTTGTGACACCCTGCAGCCCACAGACGTTGTCCCTGCCTGTCTCGCCTGGGTGTTGTCCTGCTGCGAGAGCCGTGCCGTCCTCCGAGGGTTCGGGCTCCTGCGTGCTGCTGCAGGGGACTCACGGGTGGGCGGTGGGTGAAGTAATGGATGGAGCGGAAAGTGTGGTGGGACAGGTTAAGGGCGGAGTGAGGGATGGAGCAAGGGCAGGCTGGAAAATGGAGTAGGGTTAGGGGCAGAGAAGGGGACGCAGCAGCAGGGGGCTGAGGTGGGGAGGTGAGTGTTAGGAGGAAGCGTAACTCCGTAACTCCAAGACCGAGTCTGCAGCCAACGAGAACTCTGAGTGACCTGGGAGCGGTGAACGTCTTTGGCAAACTGATGTAAGGAAACTGGGGTGATGAGTTTAGTTTCCCTTGGAAAAGGGATGGCATTTGTGTCCCTGGGCCTGCACCCTGCCCGGGACCTTTGATCTCGAGTGGGCTGCCACCTCCTAAAATTCCAAACATCGCAGGTGAGGCGGAGGGCTGCAAATTTTACTTGGGGTAGAAACCAATTTTGGATTTAGCTGAAGTCTGCTGGTGAAACTTGTGTAGTCTGTTAATCGGTGTGCTTACAAAAAGGCCTGCAGAGAGAACAAAGGAAGTTCGAGGATTCTGTGGGAAAAAGAGAATCTGGGTTACCACCGAGTGCACGGCCTCGTCCCTGTGTGAGTAAAAGTTTGAGGTTTTGCCGGCAGCATCGCTGAGTGCTGAGGGGTCCCCTGGTCCATAGGGCAACTCGGGAGGGTTTGCTTCAGGCTTTGCTTGTGAAAGGTGTGAGAAAAGCAAGCAGCTCTGAAGCAGATGAGCCCCCTCTTGCCTGTTGAAGTGTTGCATAAATCAAAGATAAACCTCAAGGTCCCTTCCCACCCAAACCATTCCGTGATTCTTTGCCCTGGAGGCAAGGGTGCACCTGTCACCTCATTTCTCTTCACAGAGCAAAGCAAGGCACAATTCTCCCCAAGAATATTTCTGGGATTCACATCCTCTGAACCTCAGAGGAAGTAAAATCAATTCTTATCTCATTTACTGTGCCTGTGTTTGTGCCGAAGTAGAATGCAGCGTGGAGATTGTTTACCCAAAGTGAGGGTGTTTTGTTTCCTTGGCCTGTCGGGGCCAAGCGTGTGTACGTGTCGGGACTCTTGGGTGACAGTCACGAGTTGTGTGCGGGGTTGAGTACTTGGCAGATTGGGTTTAGATGTAATGTAATATAGTATAATAAAGCAATTGATTAGCCTTCTGATAAGGCAGAATGCAGATTGGAAATATTTGCACATATGATATTAAAGGACATGTGAACCACCTTTCTGTGAGACAAAGACACAAGACTTGGCCCATCCCTAACTTAGGACACAGCTAAAAAATAATAGATAAAATAATTTTTAACCTATTTTTGAAGAACTCTCTAAAACTAATGGCAGATGATATAGCTATTTTATCTGGTAAGCTTCCATGCAAAGTTTCCTGCTGATGCTGCCTCAGACGGATGGAGATTTGGGAGGAGGGGGAAGAACCAAGTGCCACGGGGCTTTATTGGATGAGCCTTGAAAGGTTTCTGCAAGCTTCTATTGCAAGGTTGATGAACCTTGTGTTTGTTAACTTCAGTTTTGCTCAGTGTTTTAACCCTGCTTTGTCTCCTGTGGTCCAGATGACACATTCACACATCTTTAGAAAATTCAGTGGGATGCTCTTCAAACAACATGTGACTTTGCAGCAGTGAGGGCAGAAACTTGATGGTTTTACCTCAATCTATAGTTTTTCAATATTGCTATAGAAAGTGCTTTTCTGTGAAATGTCTACTTTGGTTAGATCATGCAAATTGAGTGCTGGCTACTTCCATAAGATGAAGAGCAAGAATAACTCAGGAATGTTTCATCATCTGTCTCTGCACTGGTCAGAAATGGTAATTCGAGCTCAAATCTGTAGAAATTTAGCAAAAGAAGTTGGACACTCAGAGGATAAAAATAGAAAAAAAATGCATTGGAAGGATTTTTCCTGCTGGTGAGTGAGTTTTTACCTGTAGGAGCATCGGGGGGGTAGCACGGTTGGGACGGACGGGGACGAGAAGTCCTATTGCTATAAGCTGGGTGATATGGGGTTACCTTCAAATGAGGGCCGTCTTCTCCTAGGAAATGAAAGAAGTAACAGGTATCCATAGTTAATGAGCCTAGGATTTCTAGCTCTTGAAGGTCAGATTTATCAGCTTTAGAATTATCAATGTAAGTTTGGTGTTTCTGGCTGGGAGTTGGAGATACGTGATGATTATCATATGACCAATACTTATCAGGAGTAACATTATCAAAACCCTTTGGGAAAGGGAACTAGACAGGTTGAACAAGGTTTGTCAGGGCTTGTGTCAGATAGACGGATGGTATCGGAGCCTGCAGACCTGGCTAAAGCAACCCGGACATTCGTCTTTGGTTGATTTACAGGTAAAGCTTCTGTTTGTGCTGCCTGTGCGACTGCTTGCGTTGCTTGAGCTGTAAGAGCCCTTTCAATTTTTTCTCCTAGAGTTTTTCCAAGTTCATTTGCCTGGATGATTGCCACTTGCTGTGGACTCCCAATTTTGTTACAGGCATCCATCATTTCAGGCACTGTGGGTTTTTCTTTTCCTAGGGCTTTGATAACTCTTTTACATTCTGCATTGCCATTATTTTCAATAATGTCCCGTAACATTATTGGGCGAGCTATATCATCGCCGCATTGTCTTTCTGCTCCTTGCGTTACCCGGCCCACAAATGCGTTACCATTGCGTTACCATTTATGGTTCAGACGAGTCTTGCCTAATCAGAGTATAGGCTTTTTCAAAACTTCCTGCAGGCTGAATTTGCAAAACAGCTCTGCGAGCCATCTTTTTAATGTCATCTAACGCTGTTTTGGGTAAATTCACTCGATTATCATTCTGATCATCAGGAGGGTCACCAGTCAGCTTAGACGTGACAAGGGTACGAAGGTCTGCATCGGTACTTTGTCTATAAGTGGCTAGTGCCCCTGTAAGCAGCCTTTTCCATTTGAGTTCCCATAGCGTATATTGTGAGTCTGTGAGAATTATACTAGCAAGATTTTTACAGTCATTTGGTGTGAGTGTATGTCCTTCCAGGACTGTCCTTTTCAGCAGTTGCTTAAAATATGGGGAGCAGATACCACCGTCCCTTATTGCTTTTCGCAATTCTTTTATCTCAGGAGGTGGGATAGCCACCCGTGTTCTAGGACCGGCGGCTTGCTGGCTGAATGGCACAGGCATAGCTAGAGGATTTAGACTTTCTTCTTTGCAAATCTGGCCTCTGACTTCATCCTAGTCTGCTAGTTGAAAATTATCGGAAGATTTTTGTGGGTTTTCTAACTTGGGATTAATGCTGACGAATTTTCAGCGTTTAGTGTCTCTTTTTGGGTCAGAAATCTGTCCCAAACACTGGGGGGACTCTGAAGCTGTTTGGGAACAGTTCTTTTTCGAAATTCTTTTGTGTTGGATCAAAGGGTTGGCATTGGCAGGGTAAAGACCCTGAAAATAATTTGGCAGATCAGGAAGCTAAAGATGCAGCAGAAAATGGAGCTGAAAGAGTTAATATTAACTCCAAATGAGGAAAAATTGGAAATTCCAAAGTTTAGGGAAGCAAAAAAAAGAAGGCGAATTAAGATAGGTGGCGAAAAAGATAAATGGGGGAAATAGAAACATCTTGATGGAAGACAGATAATAAAATGCTTACTAGGGAATAGCAGAGGACATGTATCAAAACGTCCAGTGGGATACTCAGGCTTTGTGCGATCATTTTTTTTAAGGAACTATGGATGCATTGCGATTTTTGGAGTAGAAAAACAAGTAACTGAATGATGTATAATTTGCCAAAGGATAAATAAAAGGGTGATGAGAAAAACAACATAAGAAGGTCGTGACTTAACTCGTCGACCATTTCGAAGTATCCAAGCAGAAGTTTGCTTTGGTAAGCTCTGGATTTATTTGTAAAAACCGTTTAATCCAGGGAAAAAAAAAGGATATACCACATGCTGGGCAGGGGGGAGATTGTAAGAAAATAACATTTTTAAAGGCAATAAAAGAAAAACGGTGAAAGTATAAGGCTGGGAAAGAAATATTACCTCATCCATTCCTGTTTGTTCCCCCACTCGTTCGCGGCTGCCCCAGCCCCTGTGCCGGCTCCGGCACAGTCCGTCTGTCCCGGTCCGTCTGGCCCGGTCCGTCTGGCCCGGTCCGTCTGGCCCGTCTGTCCCGGCCCGTCTGTCCCGGCCCGTCTGTCCCGGCCCGTCTGTCCCGGTCCCGGCCGCCTGGCCCGCGGCCGCTCCGCTGGCCGTGCCGGCGGAAGGGGCGGGGGGTCCGTCCTGCCGCGTGCACCGTGGGTAGCGCGCTGACCGCACCGAGGGGGGGTCCCGTCTGTCCCATCCCCGGCTGCCCTGACTCTGCTCGGCTCCCGCCGCTGCAGCCGGGGTCAGTCGCCGGCTTGGTCTCTGCCGGATCAGCCGCCGTGAGCCATGTGGGGCCGATCCACGCTGCGGCTCGGTCTGCACCGGAACAGCCCCTGGGACGATCCCGGCTGCAGACCCCGCCTTTGGAGGACCGAGACTGTGAGCTGTGCCGAGCCCCTCGGGCGATTCCCCCTGCAGACCCCGCCTTTGGAGCATCCAGACCCTGAGCTGTGCCGATCCCCTCGGGCGATTCCCCCTGCAGACCCCGCCTTTGGAGGACCGAGACCCTGAGCTGTGCCGATCCCCTCGGGCGATCCCGGCTGCAGCCCCCGCCTTTGGAGCTTCCAGACCCTGAGCTGTGCCGATCCCCTCGGGCGATTCCCCCTGCAGACCCCGCCTTTGGAGCATCCAGACCCTGAGCTGTGCCGAGTTCCCCCGTCCTGCCCTGAGCTCCGTTCCCTTGGTAACCACAGCTCCGGCTGCTCAGCGGAACTCTCTAAAGGAATCACCTTATCGAAACACTAAAAGTTCAGGTAAAAGAAAGCCCTCTCCTGATTCATCCTAAAAATACGGGAGAAAAACTATAGAAGATAAAAATCCAAAAAGAATGGGATAAAGGGATTGGTCTATTTCCATTAAAAGAGGCTCCCATAGGAGGGGGCGGACCAGGGTTTGTAAATGCTCCTTTGACTTCGTCTGAGGTCTGAAATTTTAAGAAATAAATAAAAGGGATATTTGGAGGATCCCATAGGCATAGCTGAACAATTAGACCAATTTTTAGGTCCAAACATTTATACTTCAGAAGAGATGTGGTCTGTAGTGAAAATAATATTTTTCTCAGGAAGAAAGGCAATTAATCAGAGCAGCTGAAATAAAAGCTTAGGAAAAAAGATCATCTGCGGGGACCCCCAGAGAAGACAAAATGCCAACTGTACCTCCTGAGTGGGGTAAAAATAACGAGGAGGGGAGTAAACACATGAATAATTATTGTAATTACATAATCAAAGGAATAAATGCGACAGCATATCAAAGGCGAAATGCAGGGGAAAAGAAAAAGGTTTTTAAGGGACAGCTTTTCGAGGGGAAAGAAGAAACTGCAACTAAATAGATAAACAAACTTAAGAGAAATAGGAAAATGGTCCTAAATAAGCAGAAGATCTGAAAATCTTTAAAGAGATGGGCACAGAGGAGGAATAGGGAGGTCATAAGCTCTAATTTTTTGGGGGGAACAAATACCATCTGGAGCCTGTGATAACTTTAAAAGTGGGTCCCCAAGAAGAAGAATTGGAATTTGTAATAGACACAGGGGCAGAGAGAACCTGCCTGTTAAATATTCCAAAAAGTTATAGTGTGAGCAAACATAGAGTGAAAGTAACAGGGGCAAAGAGGGAAAGTTTTACATTTCTGCTCATTAAAGATGTAGTAATTGAGGGAAGAAACTAAAATTTGGATGGGAGATGTCTTATTGGTCCCAGGGGCAGGTAGCAATTTATTGGGAAGAGTCTTACAAGTGCAATTAAGAACAGGAGTTATATCAGAAAATGGGAAAATGACAGCTAGAGTTTTAAAATTATTTAAAAGAGGATGAAGAAAAAAAAAAAACAACAAAGAAGTTTGAGGTGGGGAAGGAAATAGGGGAAGATTAAATATCAACCCCATAAGGGTTACAATTGAGAGAGAAGATTGTCCCATACATGTACGTCAGTATCCTGTATCTTTAGAAGGACGGGAAGGTTTGAAGCCGGTAATAGAAGGACTAATAAAGGATGGGGCATTAGAACCTTGTATGTCTCCTCATAATATCCCTGTTCCCCCAGTAAAGTCTGATGGGAGTTATAGACTAGTACAGGATTTAAGGGAGGTTAATAAAAGAACTCAGACTCACTACCCAGTGGTAAAATATCTTAGACACTTAATAAATAAAAGTAGCTAGAAAACCAACCATGAGAAAATTGCAAGAATTTTATTCATTCTCCCTCCCTCCAAAGAGAGAGATCAGAAAATTACCTAGATTTTTGAAATATTATAGATTGAGGGGTACGCCCAAGTAGCAAAATTTGTGTATGAAAAAAACGGACAGAAGGAGACGATATAAAACAGACCAAAGAAGATCTTGTTAAATTAAAAGAGTTAAGTTAAAACTAGCCTAAGTACCAGCTTTAAGCTTACCTTTGTTAGAAAAGTCATTATCATTTATACATAAATACAGAAAATGGAGTACCTCATAAAATTTTAATTCAAGAGTAAGGAAGAGTAAAAAAATATCTAGTAGCTCATATATCAAAGATGTTGGACTCAGTAGGCCACAGCTAGCCAGTAGGTATTTAACAGCTACTGCAATCCTAGTAAAAGAAAGTTGTAAGCTTACTTTTGGAAGTAATTTAGTTAGGTTCACTTCATACCGTCTGAGGTGTGTTGAATCAAAAAAAAACAGGTAAGAAGAGAAGAAAGAGAGAAGTTGAAGTAGGGAGGTGGTTAGCAAACTCTGAGATGTTAGAATGTGAAGTGATGACATCTTGGTGCTAGAAGAGAGCAGAAGTGTGAATGCGGGGTTTTTGCATGAAAGGCAGGGAAGTGTCTCAACACACGGTTGTTAGGAGGTTATTCAATGCCGAACTGAGGTCCAGAAAGGGTTTAGCAGAATGGGCCCTCCTTGAAGGGAAAAGAGGAGAAGTTGACTAGAGAAAGGAAAAGAATGTCAGGAACACCTGGGGACGCCAAGTTTGGGGTTGTCAAGGCTGGGAGGTGTCTGCCCGCTCCCTACGAGCGGCAGGGTCTCGGGGGCTGCAGCAGGGACCGATCCATGGAGGTGACCCGGCGGCGGTGCTGGCAGCAGGGGACACATGGGTTTGCGGGGCAGGAGCGGGCTGGCTCCGTGGCGGAACTGCCAGGGGGGCTCCCAGGCTGCCGGGGTCCCGAGTCCAGGATGGCAGCGTCGGCCCCGGTAAGTGGGCCGAGAGAGAGAAGGAAAGAGAAAGAGAGAGAAGAGAGAGAGAGGGCAAAAGGGACCCAAGGCTGCCCCCAGGGTCCCCATGCCCCTGGCTGCTCTCCCCTGCTCCGGCCCTGCAGCCAAGTGGCAGCACGGCATTGACAGCAAGGCTGTGAAAAGAGCGGGAGGGGGGCTAGCACTAAAAGATAAAATCAAAGCAGAGATTGCTGACTCTCCAAACCTCACAAAGTAGTTTGTTTTTCTTAAGTAAGAAGGTTTTTGGTCTTTTCTTTTGTGTGTTTTGTTTGCTGTTAAAAAGAAGTTTTTTGTTTTTTGATTTTTTTTCCTGAAGAATGGGTTTGTAAGGCTAAAACAATTAAATGCTGCCCAAAAAGTAAAAAGCAATAGATGTGATACATCTCATGTTAAAATTGGTCTAGTTTTTCTTATTTAACTAACTGTAACTCACAAAAAGAAGAATTTGCCTCTGCAGCTATTAGCACAGCTGGATAGAAGAAAAAGAAGAAGAAGAGACTGCTGTGGAAAAAGCTTTTATCTAAACCCAAAAAGTTTGGAAGAAAAGTGAATGGTAAAAGTTAATGCAGTATTATCTTTCTTTTATTACTATGCTATTAAGAAGTCCTTTCCAGGTACTACTGAAGCAACAATCAGAATCACAGAAAGAGGGTGAATTCATGCCAGCAGAATCAAAGGACTTGTGAAGAAACCTGAGGAATGGACTATCGCATTTAAACAGGGTGATACCAAACTGACTTTCCAATGGGGACTGAGTGGTAATAGTTTCGAAAAAGGCAAATGATCCAAGAAATGTACAAAGAACAACACAGAATTAAGAATTAAGACAACGCTTATGCCACTGGTTTCAAGCTCTGCCTGGTTTTATTCTGGTCTTGCCTGAATAAAACATCTCCTTAGGGGAGGAATACTCCAGATAGAAGGATCAAGCCTGTTTTTGTGTTCTGACCTTAGCCTGAGAATTGTACAGGGGAGAAGGGGAATTACCATTTCCATCAGTAAACTTTATTTGATTCATTCCAATACTGGACATGCTAGCTGGGTTATAAGTAAATGCTTGAATTGTGAGAATAATTAGTATTGAAGTTCACAACATTTATGCTCTTATTGCAAAAAGTGTTCAAGTAATAACTTAGCTTTGTGGATGGGAATTATCAGTGCCTGGTGAATGAGAGATACCTGAAGAACGGTAAGAGACCACAGTTAAAGGGTGTCCAAACCAATTTGCCTGGAAATTATTTAAGAGAAAGTGACAAGGAAATAGAGGGCACGACCAGATTGGCCTCTGTATTTTGCCACAGAGAAGATCAAATACACCTGCTGTGGGTTGCAACCTCACAGGCCTGGGAGGTGGGAGCATAAGCCATACTGGACCTCTGTTATTCCTGCTTCTGGCACTCATTTGTTCTCTTTTCCCTTTCGGGATACCAGCAAGATTGTGTCACAAATGCTGCAGAAAGCATCACGTGGAAAGAAACCAAAGTTCCTCTTTTATTACACACACCTATGTCAACAGCCACTGTTATAACCCATCCAAATTAAGAACCTATAGGCAAAACGGAATAAATTATTGGATTACAAGAAACTTAGGAAAAAGTGGTAATAGATTTGGAATTGAATGTCCAAAAGGAGAGAGATGGATTTGTTTTACATTTAATCTTGAAGATACGGTTCGAGATTTGGTAAAAAAACAAATAAACGAAAAGGTAAAACCAGCACAGCAACTTAACTCTGTATTGACCCCAAATTATCTATTGAGTCGTATTACAAGACTCCAAGCAGTTATAGAAATGATAGCAAATGGAGCTGCCCAGGCATTGGAGTTAATATCAAGTCAGCTAAGCCAAACAAAAACTGTAGGGTATCAGAATAGGTTGGCTTTACACTATTTATTGGCCAAAGAAGGGGGTGTTTGTAGAAAGTTTAATATATCAAATTGTTGAAAATTGATGACCACAGAAAAGTCATTCTAGAAAAAGCAAAAGAAATCAAAGAAGAAAAAAATATATATGCATATAACAACCAAGGTACCGGTCCAAAAATTAGAAAACAATGTTAAAACCTAGCTGGTAGGGTAATGTATTAGAAGAAATTAAGATCTTTCATTTTATGTGTTGCAACTGTTTTTATATTTCTTCCTTGTGTAATCCCCTGTTTTATTTTGCCCACATAGTCCAGAAGATGCAAGTAGATAAGAAATGTTGCTCAAGCCAAAGGATTTACAAAGAATAAGAGTGGGGATTGTGAAAAATGCAGGTATTTTATGATTGGCTTTTTTGAAATATTAAAATGAATATTATATGTGTTGTGTTAGAAAGTAATGCTGTATTAATTCTCTTAAGTAGTGTGTTAAATATAGTTTTAGGTTATAAAAACTGTTAATATAGAAACGATGCTATGTAAAATACTTTTTTTAAAGAAAGGACTTGCAGCGAGATAGTGGCCACAGGACACCTGGATCTTTCAGAGAAAAAGAATTTATTGCCCTCTTATCAGAAGAAACTAACTTCTTCCTGCCTCCAAGGCGCTGTTAGGATTAGAAGGAAGAAGTGGATGATGACCAGACAGAATCCTGTGTTTGAATGGAATTTATGCATCATGTATGAAGTGTATGACTCTGCAACAGGCTATTGCTTTTAAGGGTTAATCCTTTGTTAACGGGGGTCCTTTTTCGGGCCCATGCTGCCCAGAGAAAGGTACCCGGACGTCCGTAACTCTTTGTTTTTGTTGTCTCATATTGTCCTAATTCAAATTGTCCAAATTATTATTACTCTAATTGTATTACTATTTTTATAACCATTTTATTACTACTAAACTTTCAAAAATTTTAAAAGCAAGTGATTGGCGTTTTTCACACCAGTCTGTTAGGTGAAAATTATCAAAAGATTTTTGTGAGTTTTCTAATTTTGGCATTAATGCTGGCAAATTTTCAGGGTTTACTGTCTAATTTTGGGTCGAGAAATCTGTCCCAAACACTGAGGGGACTCTGGAGCTATTTGGGAACAGTTCTTTTTTGAAATTCTTTTTGGTTGGGATCAAAGGGCTGGCATTTGCAGGGGCAAAATAATTCTCTGTCTGTCCTGTATTTATTAAAGCAGCTGTCATATTCCAACCTCCTCCTCCTCCTCGTCGCACAGTTTGTGTGCATGGATGTGGCTGTGCAGATGAATCGTGACACAAAGTAGTCCCACTGGGTGCTAGGAGTGTGGAAGGCGAAAACGCGGAGGCACACCAGGTATCGGTTGCTCAGGGTTACGCGCTGCAGGGGGATCTCTCGGTGCCCGGCAGAAGGAGAGACGCAGAAGGATACATGCAAGGTGCTGCAGTTTTCCCCTGCTGTGGTGCCGTGTATAGACGCAGTGGCGGCGGAAGCGGCGTGACAGGGCACAGGGATGCCGGCTGTGGCCGGACAGCGGCACGCAGCGGCTCGGAACCGGGACCGGGCTGCACCAGAGCTGCGGCGAAAGCAGTGGGGGGTGGCGGCGGGGCCGTGGAGATAGAACTGCGCATGCGTGCAGCTGATCCCGGAAGCAGCACTGTGGTTCGATGAGGTGGCATGGAGTGATATCACTGGTGCTGGGGTTGTAGCAACTGCGCATGCGTGGGTTCCGTCACTAGGGCGGCGTGGGCAGTCATCATGGCGGCAGGTGGGCCGGGGGGTGCGGGAGGCAGCGGAGCTGCGGGAACGGGGCCGCGGCCGTGGAAGGAAACGCCGGGACGTCCGTGGTTGCAGGAGGCGGCGGAGTCACGCCATCCAGCAGCTCTGAAGCGGGAGGGTGCGGTGGGGAAGGCGCAGCTCGGCCCGCCATGCAGCAGCGGCGGCAGGAGAGGGGAAGCGACCACGGGCGGCGCTGACGGGAGGCTGGGCTGGAGCGCCGCAGCGCCGGCACGGGGTGGCTTGGGTGGCTGGGGCGCCCCGGTAAGACAGTCATTAAAACACCCTAAAAATTATTTTAAAAGCCCTGAAAAAGCCCTAAAGGTATCCTAAACATTTCCAGAGAATTCCTAAAAAACTCCTGCAAAAAAAGCCCTAAAATATCCCTAAAAATCCCTGAAAAATGACCTGAAAGACCCTAAAAAACTGTTTAACCCCTACCTGTAACACTGTGACCTCCAAACATCATCTCTACCTATTAATTGGGGTAACTGCAAGACCCTCAAACACCACCAAAATCACCAGCTTGAGTTGGTCTGGACAGAACCAAATAAAATAAAATAAAAAGCTTTATAAATAGAAAAATTAAAAATAAAAATTAGATAAAAAATAAAATTAAAAAAATTTTAAAAAATGCTCTAAAAATGGGAAAATAAAAAAGCAATTAAATAAAATAGAACATTTAAAAAATAAAAAGCTTTAAAAATAGAAACATTAAAACTAAAAAGTAAAAAAAATTAAAAAATAAAATAAATGCTTTAAAAATAGAAAAATCAAAACTAAAAATAAATAAAAAATAAAACTAAAAAATAAAATAAATGTTTTAAAAATAAAAAAAATTAAAACTAAAAATTAAATAAAAAATAAAATAAAGTTTTAAAAATAGAAAGATCAAAAATAAAAATTAAATTAAAAAATTAAAACAAATGCTTTAAAAATAAAAAAATCAAAACTAAAAATTAAATAAAAAATAAAATTTAAAAAATAAAAAAAATGCTTTAAAAATAGAAAAAGCAAAAAATAAAAATGAAATAAAAAATAAAATTAAAAAAATAAAATAGTTTAAAAATGAAAAATTTAAACTAAAAATGAAATAAAAAATAAAAAAAAAGCTTTAAAATAAAAAAATTTAAACTAAAAATTAAATTAAAAAAAAGAAAGTTTTAAAAATAGAAAGATCAAAAATAAAAATTAAATAAAAAATAAAATTAAAACAAATGCTTTAAAAACAAAAAAAAACCCTAAAAATTAAATAAAAATAAAATTAAAAAAATAAAATAAATGCTTTAAAAATAGAAAAAGCAACAAATAAAAATGAAATAAAAATAAAATTTAAAAAATAAAATAGTTTTAAAATAAAAAATTTAACCTAAAAATAAAATAAAAAATAAAATAAAAAGATAAATGCTTTAAAAATAAAAAAATTAAAAATAAAAATTAAATAAAAAATAAAATTAAAACAATAAAGAAAAAAATAGAAAAATCAAAAATAAAAATTAAATAAAAACAAAAAAATAAATGCTTTAAAAATAGAAAAATCAAAACTAAAAATTAAATAAAAAAATAAAAAATAAAATAAATGCTTTAAAAATAGATAAAGCAAAAATAAAAATGAAATAAAAAATAAAATTAAAAAAATAAGATAAATGCTTTAAAAATAAAAAAATTAAAAATAAAAATTAAATAAAAAATAAAAAAATAGAAAAATCAAAAATAAAAATTAAATTAAAAGTAAAAAAAAAATGCTTTAAAAATAAAAAAATCCAAACTAAATATTAAATAAAAAATAAAAAAATAAAATAAATGCTTTAAAAATAGATAAAGCAAAACTAAAAATTAAATAAAATATAAAATTAAAAAATAAAAAAAATGCTTTAAAAGTAGAAAAATTGAAACTAAAAAATAAAAATAAAATTAAAACAATAAAGAAAAAAGCTTTAAAAATAGAAAAATTAAAACTAAAAATAAAAGATAAAAATAAAATAAAAAGTTTTAAAATTAGAAAAATTAAAAATAAAAATAAAATGTAAAAAATTTAAAAAATAAAATTGATTAAAAATTAATAAAAAACAAAATAAAATCCATAAAGTGCTGTAAAGTACCATAAAAGGTAATTTTGTAAAGCGCGACTGTCGTAAAAGGTGCAATTTTTACGACAGTCGCGCTTTACGGCACCTTTTACGTCACTTTTACGACAGTCGCACTTTACGGCACCTTTTACGACATTTCACGACATTCGCGCTTTACTGCACCTTTTACGACAGTTTTGCGACAGTTGCGCTTTACGGTACGTTTTACGACAGTTGCGCTTTACGGCGCCTTTTACGACAGTCGCGCTTTACGGCACCTTTTACGTCAGTCGCGCTTTACGGCGCCTTTTACGACAGTCGCGCTTTACGGCGCCTTTTACGACAGTCGCGCTTTACGGCACCTTTTACGACAGTTTTGCGACAGTTGCGCTTTACGACACCTTTTGCGACAGTCGCGCTTTACGGCGCCTTTTACGACAGTTTTGCGACAGTCGCGCTTTACGGTGCCTTTTACGACAGTCGCGCTTTATGGCACCTTTTACGACAGTTTTGCGACAGTCGCGCTTTACGGCACCTCTTACGACAGTTTTACGACAGTCGCGCTTTACGGCACCTTTTACGACAGTTTTGCGATACCTTTTACAACAGTTTTACGACAGTCGCGCTTTACAGCACGACCTTTTATGGAACTTTTATGGTACTTTATAGCACTTTACGGTGGTTTTTTTTGTTTTTCATGTATTTTTAATTATTTTTATTTTGTTAATTTTGGGTTTTATTTATTTTTATTTTTTTATTTTTCTATTTTTAAAGCTTATTTTTTTTAATTTTTTTTCTAAATAAATTAAAAATAAAAATAATTTTTTTTTTATTTAATTTTTAATTTTTCTGTTTTTAAAGATTTTTTTTAAGTTTTTTATTTTTTTTAATTTTTCTAAAGCAATTTTAATTTTATTTTTATTTTATTTTATTTATTTTATTTTTTTATTTTTTAATTTTTTTAATTATTCTATTTTTAGAGCTTTTTCTTTTTATTTTTAATTTTTCTATTTTTAAAGCAATTATTTTATTTTTTCAATTTTGTTTTCTATTTCTTATTTTTATTTTTCTATTTCTAAAGCATTTATTTTAATAATTTTATTTTTTATTTAATTGTTTTTAAATTTTTTTTAATTGTTATTTTAAATTTTTGCTAATTTTTTTTTATTTACTTTTATTTTTTCAATTTTGTTTTCTATTTTTTGTTTTTATTTTTCTATTTTTGAAGCATTTATTTTTTTTATTATTTTTTATTTAATTGTTTTTAAATTTTTTTTTGATTGTTATTTTAAATTTTTGTTAATTTTGGTTTTTATTTATTTTTATTTTTTGATTTTTCTATTTTTAAAGCTTTAGTTGTGGTTGTTTTTTATTTAATTTTTAATTTTTCTATTTTTAAGGCTTTTTATTTTATTTTTTTAATTTTATTTTTTATTTATTTTTATTCTTAATTTTTCTGATTTTAAAGCATTTATTTTTTAATTTTGTTTTTATTTAATTTTTATTTTTAATTTTTCTATTTTTAAAGCATTTATTTTTTAATTTTGTTTTTTATTTAATTTTTATTTTAAATTTTTCTCTTTTCAAAGCTTTTTGATTTTTTAAATTTTATTGTTTATTTATTTTTATTCTCAATTTTTCTATTTTTAAAGCATTTATTTTTTAAATTTTATTTTTTCTTTAATTTTTATTTAAGTTTTTCTCTTTTCAAAGCTTTCTATTTTATTGATTAATTTTATTTTTATTTAATTTTTTTTCATTTTTATTTTTTGAAAGCTTTTTTTTTTACTTTTTTAATTTTATTTTTTATTTATTTCTATTTTTAATTTTCCCTTTTTAAAGCATTTATTTTATTTTTTAAATTTTTTTATTTAATTTTTAATTTTTCTATTTTTAATGCTCTTTAAAATTTTTTTTAATTTTTATTTTTATTTTTATTTTTCTATTTTTAAAGCTTTTTATTTTATTTTATTTGGTGCTGCCCAGACCAATTTAAGCTGGTGTTTGTGGTGGTGTTTGAGGGTCTTGCATTACGGCACTACCTTTTATGGAACTTTTACGGCACTTTACAGCACTTTAGAGTTTTTATTTTGTTTTTTATTTATTTTTAATTAATTTTGTTATTTTAATTTTATTTAATTTTATTTTTAATTTTTCTATTTTTAAAGCACTTTATTTTATTCTATTTGGTGCTGCCCAACCCTGCTGTAGTGCATTTTTATACTTTATAATACTTTGAAGTCATTTTGTTTTGTATCCCCATATTTTTCCCAAATGGTTTATCCCAAACTGTACCCCCCTCCCTTTACCTGTGTTATCCCTCTCCCGGGATGAGATCATCCCCAAACCCCCACCCTGGCTCTCTGTCAATCACTCAGCCTCCCATCCCCTCCATCCAGAAGTTTCGGTCCAAGTCATCGAGTGATTAGCCAGAGGCTAGGAGTCAGCCCCCCAAGCCTTGCCCCATACACTCTCCTATATGTCTATCCCCCAGCATCCATCCCTTAGGGTCACTTAATGGTTGGTAGGATGTTATCTACTTTCGGTTTCCATCTCCCTTTAAATGTAACCTTGGCACATCTCCCGGGGCTCTTGGCAGGAGCCCCCTGAGGTGCAGGAGCTCCTCTGGGACTCCTAATAAAACCTTGGATTAACCCCTGCTAAGAGTCAGCCCTTTATCTTCTACCGATGTCTCTGGTGTCTCTGCTGCTGCAAAGGCGACCAGCCCAGGTGCCCTCAGTACCCTCGGGGCACAGAGAGTGTCTGCCCCCAGCCCAGGTGCCCTCAGTACCCTCGGGGCACAGAGAGTGTCTGCCCCCAGCCCAGGTGCCCCTCAGCACCCTCGGGGCACAGAGAGTGTCTGCCCGAGTGTTACTGAGAGGCTCGCACAAACCCACTCGGCCGCTGATTGTGGTGGTGTTTGAGGGTCCCCAGGACGAGGCAAGAGACGAGAATCTTGACTCCACCTTTCAGAAGGCTGAAATATTATTTTATGATCTCTATTATATTAAAGGAAAATGAGATATTAGAACTATACTAAAAGAGCAAGGAGACATCAGAAAGCTGGAAAGGAACGTATAATAAAAACCTGGGACTGCTCACAGCCCCGACACCGCTGGACCATGATTGGTCATCAAGTAGAAACAATGCACAGGAGACCAACCCAAGATGCCCCTGTTGCTAAACCATCTCCAGCCCACACTCCACAGCCAGCAGATCGTTATTGGTTCCATTTCTGTTCTGAAGCTTCTCAGGAGAAAAATCCCAGCAAAAGGATTTTCATCAAACATGTCAGTGCCAGGTGATGGCACAGGCAGCATCGGCCAGCCAAGGTCACTGTGTCATCCCTGCCAGCCCAGGTGTCACAGCAAGGAGCAGAGAGTTCACCCTGTGCTCACCCTGCAATACAGAGCAATACAACACAACACACATATTAACACAAGATGATAACCTTTTTCTATTTCCATTACATGTGGATTTATTGTTACAGGACACCCAAAACAACAAAAGCACACAAAAAACAACACTCATCTACCATTAACACTCCCTTCAGATGACACACAAACTCACCATCCCTCCCCTTACAACTGCTAAATTACACCCCAGCAATCCTTGGTCCTCAGGAACGTGGTTCCCAGGAGCCCCCAAAAAATCCTCCTGCCTGAAGAAATACCTGGTCCCTGGACGGTCCGCGCCCAAACTTTGGCGATGAACGTCGCCTCGCAGACCAACCGGGACGGGGGAAAAAAAAGCCAGCCGGGGGGAAAAAAAAAAAGAAAAAAAAACCCAGCCGGCGGGGCAGGGGGGGAACCTGGCTAGGGATTTTTTACTCTAAATTTACAAATGAGTTGAAAAACCTGACAAGCAAAAGTCACACACACAAGGTTAAATCCTGTCAGCATGCGCTCACACACGCAGAGACGAGCAGATGCAGACAGACACAGGCACGTGCTCTCACACACGCTCACGCACTCCTCCCATTTAAACGTTCCCTGCGGCCCTTCCTTGAGACGCTGAAGAACGCGCTTCCACGGTTCTTCTGGCTGCCGCTCCTCGACGTCAAATGGTAGATTCTGGGGAAATCAGTAGTCTCGGGGACCTGTGAGATGACAGGAAGTGGTCAACGAGTGGCTGACAGCTAGGACTTGTCCCCGTTCTGGACCAATAAATTTTCTACCCAAAATCCCATTATAGACAGATGAACAGTAAAGTTTTGATAACTGTTCTATCTCACTGTGACTACGTGCCAGGGCAGGGCAGCTCCAACCATAAGCGGTACAACATAAGTACACACGATATAAGCCGACGCATACAGTGCAAGTGTACATGGAGTGTAAGTGCATACAGTATAAGCCAACACAGGTACACACAATGTAAGTACATACAATATAAGCCAACATAGGTACACACAATAGAAGTACATACAGTGTAAGCCAGCATAGGTACAAACAATGTAAGCACATACAGTATACGCCAGGACATGGGATAGCTCTCTGGAAGATATTAATTCTTGAGCCCTATGCCCTTTGAGAAGATGGAACCTATAGAACTGCTGCAGTCACTTGAGGAGGGTGTAAGATGCTTCCTCCAGAAGTCCAAGAGAATGGCATGGAAAAAAAGGCACTACCAAAGCTGGTAGTGAGAAGGAAGATGGATGAGAACATCTTGTCCCTTTGAGACATACCAGTCTCAAAGAGTAAAAACGTACAGGTGCCGGAATAAGGGATATCCGGAAAGGAACGTGAGTAGAACGCAGGCGATGTGGCACAGAATAGTGCCGATAAAGCATCGAGACATCACAAAGGCCTGTGACACGGAAGACAATGGACACAGACTACATAACACAGACACGGACGACATGACACAGACACAGATGACATAACACAGACACAGATGACATAACACAGAGACGAGTGGCAACTGCCTGGCACTGTCCCCGCAGGGACCCGAGATTCCTAGCGCAAGATGAGCCAGAGGCTGATGATGCCAAAGGAAAGGAAACCCTATGACGAGAGAACGTGATGATGAAATGGAACTCGTTAAAAGAAGTTAGTGCTGAAGCAGTTAAGAGGATGCTCGAGAGGCTCGGCGAGCCTAGAGAAGGAAGCCGACTGCCGGGTGACCGTGGCCGTAGCTCCGGACGTGAAGGCGAGCTCCTCGGGGGAAAGATCCGTGACGATGTCGAGGCGAGGAAGGCGGACGATGCAAAGTACGCGAAAATGTGGAGATGGGTCGGAACTGCCCTGCCCGGCAAAGGCTCTGGGGAGGCTAAGGAGAAACCCTCTCCCTTTACTTCCAGAGAGCCTGCCCCGCTACAGACCTCTACGCTAAGCTGACATCAAATTGCCCTCTGTGATAGTAAAGGCTTTTCCCCTTGTCCCAGCCACTGGCCCTGACACTTAGCTTTTGGAAGAGGAGCGGACAACATCCATCCTCGGTCGGACGTGAACGTTGAAACGTGCTCCGTGTGTGCCTCGGTGCTGCCGTTTCCAAGCTTTGGCTACAAGCCTCCTCAGGGTACCTAAGACAAAACAGAAAACCTGACTATTGCCCTCAAAAACAGTAATCCCCGGGACTCCTCCGCACCACTGCCCCGGCTCACCTCAAATCTTGATTTGACTCCGGAGGCTGCCCGGAAGATACCTGCAAAAAGAAAAGGGACACGCTTAGCATGCTGCTGTGTAACGCTCACCAATGAGTCAGCCTGGCTAAACTGCGACTCACCTGCCCTCCTCCGTTCCTTGGCATGCCTAGGGCAGCGACAGCACCTGCAATGAAACAAAGCAGAAAAGCATGCTGAGATACTGTGAAAACACAACTTCCCAAATCTGACAAGGATGCCACACCGATATCTTAAGCTTGCACACACCTGGCATGGGAATGCTCGGCCAGGATAGGTGGCAAGTGGACCACCTACAATAAAAAAAACCAAGAGGAGATGCTTAGAGCTGCACCAGAAACTGAGAACTCAGCAATAACAACTGCTTCTGTACGCTACTCAATGCTCACCTTGCCCACTCGGCCTTGACTGCTGCTCTCAGCCTTGACCTCCTAAAAAGAGAGACAAAGAACAATGCTGTAACGGGCACCATTTTTGCTTCCTCTGCAGAGACAAACGTTGACTGACCTGCTGGGGGGAATCCCCTTCCCAGGATGGGCAGCTTGGCCCTGGATTTTATCCTTCTGCATCTGAAAGAAAGTTGGAATGAAAGTCAAAGGGCTGCAGGATAACTTAAGAGCTCCAGATATCCTGTGTCCATCTACAAATCCCACCTAGAGTCCAACTACACCCCACATTACAAACTTCAAGTCCCCGGGACTTCTCCTATTGCACCAGGCTATGCGGCAGGGCAGAGCAGCTCCGGCACAAATGTGCGTGCAGACACCCGTGACACAGGACAGGACGTGACAGACAACGGGGACACAACACGGACAGAAAGCTCCTGGCAAGGAAAATGGCTGCGAGGACTGAGAGAATGCAAAAGGAGATGACCGAGGGGAGACCGATGGTGAGCTGATGAGGCTCAGAGAAACCTGGAGGAAGAAGATGCTAACCAAATGATTTATTCCAAGAACTGCAAAGATGGATGCCCGAGAATCCTACGGCCAGAAGCCTCTACCTGCCCTCACGTTCTTTCAAGTCCTAGTCCGCCATAATGGATCCTGGCGGGGCACAGCTGTCCACACAGCTCAGAACAAGACCTGAAAAGACACCTGACCGGATGCTTCTAAAGAGACAAGAGAGTCTGATGCCTGTCTGAGATCCCGAGTCCAAAGTTCTATGGCCTGGCTGCCAGGCCGAGGAATGCAGAGATCACAGATGCTAACAATGATGCCAGGGTTTCTGACAGGCCCCTCAAAGGCCTAAGGTAAAGGACATGACATATCCAAACAACACATAATACACAAAAGACAAGTGACACGATACACACCGGGACTGCTCTGCCCTGCACACCTCAGCACTGTGATGAAAAGTCAGGCTTTGCTTTTATGGGGCCCAAGGGGCTGCTTCATGGACAGCCCCCACCTCTGAAGTGGACTCAAAAACCCCTCCCAGTAATTCCCAAACCAGCCCCCTGCTTTCATCCCCTCTGTGGGTCGTGGCCCTCTACTTATCTCTCGCACAGCTGGGGATGCCGGTCTCGGGTGCAAAGCAAGGCCGCCTCGTCAGCCGGGAAGGTCCTGCTGGCACCGGGCTGGTGTCTCTTAGACAGCTGTATTAAAGAGAACCAAACATCAGTGCCCGATCTTGGCAGCCCATCGGCCAAAACCCCACAAGTCTGCTACTCACCGTGTTCCTAAGAACGCTCAGCTGCTCGGGCCGCACGCTTCGGGCACGCTCGGAGACCGAGGCCGTCGTCCCAGGGGGTGCCTGGGTTAAGAGGAGATGAGGTGATTTGGCATGGCTGAAACCTGAGGGGACCCTCGCTCCTCCTCCCTACTTCCCCTACTCACCGCAGCTCCTCGGCGGTTCCTGATCTGGCACACAGGGCTGGCGAGTGCGGCAAACCCGGTCCATCGGCCGCTGGGGAGGGGAGCCTGGCATGCTCCGAGTGGATTCCCTAAGGCACAAAAACGAGAATGGAGACTTAGACTTGCCCCAGGAATTGAGACCTCAGCAACAAGAAAGGCTACTGATCACCTTGCTCTCCTGAATTTGACTGCTGGGATCCAGATTTACTTCCTAAAAATAAAGACAAAAAACAGCGCTGTAACAGGGTCACCCTTGACACTCCCCCAGCACAGACAAATGGTGACTGACCTGCTTGTGGGAACCCCCTCACCCAGGATGGGGGCTCGGCCATGGATGCAATGGATCTGCATCTGAAAGAAAGTTAGAACATATGTCAAAAACCTGCAGGATAACTCAAAAGCTGCAAACACGTCAGGTCAATCTAGGAATAGCATCTAGAGTCCAAGGACAGCCCACATTACAACTTTCAAGTCCCCGGGACTTCTCCTATTGCACCAGGCTATGCGGCAGGGCAGAGCAGCTCCGGCACAAATGTGTGTGCAGACACCCGTGACACAGGACAGGACGTGACAGACAACGGGGACACAACACGGACAGAAATCTCTGGGCAAGCAGGATGACTGCAAGGACCGAGAAAATGCCAAATGAGATGAGCAAGGGGAGACCGATGGTGAGCTGATGAGGCTCAGAGAAACCTGGAGGAACAAGATGCTAAGCGAATGATTTATTCCAAGAACTGCAAAGATGGATGCCCGAGAATCCTACGGCCAGAAGCCTCTACCTGCCCTCATGTTCTTTCAAGTCCTACTCCGCCATAATGGATCCTGGCGGGGCACAGCTGTCCACACAGCTCAGAACAAGACCTGAAAAGACACCTGACCGGATGCTTCTAAAGAGACAAGAGAGTCTGATGCCTGTCTGAGCTCCTGAGGCCAAAGTTCCATGGCCTGGCTGCCAGGCCGAGGAATGCAGAGAGCACAGATGCTAACAATGATGCCAGGGTTTCTCACAGGCCCCTCAAAGGCCTAAGGTAAAGGACATGATATATCCAAACAACACATAATACACAAAAGACAAGTGACACGATACACACCGGGACTGCTCTGCCCTGCTCACCTCAGCACTGTGATCCAAAGTCAGGCTTTGTTTTTATGGGGCCCAAGGGGCCGCTTCATGGACACCCCCATCTCCAAAGGGGACTCAAAAACCCCTCCCGGTGGGTCCCTACCCTGTGCCCCGCTTTCATCCCCTCTCTGGGTTGTAGCCCTCTACTTATCTCTCAGACATCTGGGGATGCCTATCCGTGTCAGGTGCAAAAGAAGGCAGCCTCAACATCTGGGAAGTTCTTGCTGGCACTGTTGTTCAACAGCTTCCTGTTGTTTCTCAGTCAGCTACATGAAAGAAATCCAAATATCAATGCACGATCTCTGCAGCACACTGGCCAAAACCCAACAATTCTGCCACTCACTGTTTTCCCAAGAATGCCCGGCTCCTGGGGCCGCACCCTTCGGCCGCGCTCCGAGGCTGATGAAAAAACAGGAACGGATGCTTAGAGTTGCACTGGAAAGTGAGACTGGAGCAATAACAACTGCTTCTGTACGCTACTTAATGCTCACCTTGGCCACCTCACCTTGACTGCTGATATCCAGCTTTACCTCCTAAAAAGAAAAAGAACAGTGCTGTAACAGAGTCACACTTTACACTTCCCCTGCAGAGACAAACGGTGACTGACCTGCTCGGGGGAACCTCCTCACTTGGGATGGGTGGATGGATTTTGCCCTGGATTTTATCCTTCTGCGTCTGAAAGAAAGTGAGGACAAAAGTCAAAGGGCTGCAGGATAACTTCACAGCTCCAAACATCTCGTGTCTATCTAGGAATATCATCTAGAGTCTGGCAATGCCCCACAAACTGCGAGTCCCTGGGACTTGTCCTCTTGCAGCAGGCTATGCAGCAGGGCAGGGCAGCTCCGGCACAAATATGTGCGGACACCCGTGACACGGAACGTGACAAACAGGGGGACAACAAACACAACACAGCATGCTTGTGGTGAGGGTCTCGAGGGGAAAAGGCAAAAGGGACCCCAAAGACACACTAGGTAACACAGTACGCCGGACAACACGACGTGGACTGGAACTGTTCTGCGCTGCCCGCCTGAAAGCTGCCATCAAAAGTAGAGCCTCTCCCTTTAGCTGTCCTAAGAGGCCCCTTGGAGGAGATTGCTTTTCCCTCTGCTAATTTTTAAATCTGTCCCAGGAACTCCCGACCCGCTGCTCTCCCATTGTCCCATCTCCAGGCCGTGGCCCAGACTTATCTTTTGGATGATCGGTGATGAGGATCCACGTTGTACCTGAAATGAGTCTGCCTCAGAGGGCCCCGTGATTGCCTGTTAGCCTCTCGGTCAACTACAATAAAGAAAAACAAAACCAAAGTATGAGTACAGAGTTATGTGGGCCAAATCCCAGCGAGTCAGATACTTGCCCTCTCCTGAGTGTGCCTGGCTCCTTCAGGCTCCGGCTTCATCCTGATTCCAAGGCTGTGGCCATTATTATGAGTGGTACCTGGGTAAGAGAAAGGCAAAGTGAAATGGCATTCCTGTGAGTGCAGTGGGTGACCTTGTGTGCTGTAAGATGTATGAATGCCTCTGCTCGGCTTCTAAAAGGCCTTGGGTGGGGGGCTCAAATAAGCACCCTTTCTCACCCTGCTGCCTTCAAAACCACCCCCCCAACAATAACTCGTAACTGGATACCCGCTCACCCTCCCTCTCCCAGTCACAATCCTCAATTCACCTGAAGCCTCAATCTCAAACATCATCTTGGACACTGGGCAGATCCCTCTTGTGACACGATGAATCTGCTGAAAAAAGTGTTGTAATTGACACAACCTGGAGCCTCTGGAAGCTGTGCTCCTCCTAAAAAAAAAACCAAAACAATATAAGAACAAAACCAGAAATTACAAATGCACTTTACCACCCCTAAACACGAAACCCAAAATTGTGAACGTAAATACTCCCTGTATTCTATGCTGTTTTCTTCACAGTATCTTCAAAGCCTCTGTTGCTTTAGATGCCCAGAAACACCTGCTGAAAACAAGCTGAGATAAGCTGAAAGAGCCTCTTACCTGAAATGAGAGGAGAGCTCTGATCCCAGCACATCCCAGAGGGGGAATGAAGGCCCTGGGCAAAGGCTGGGGTTAATATACCCCTGATGGTGCCCGCCTCTCGTTCCCATGGCACCCAGGAAAAGGGAGGGGGTGAATCCTACCGGGTATAAAAACCCTCAGAGTGCCTGCAGGTGTTTGGCTTCTCTGATTTGATTTCAAGGGGAGCAAAGGGCTTGTTATAGAAGAAAGCTCTCCAGAAAAATATCAGTGCCTTTTTTTTTTTTGCACCATCTATTTGGAGCAAAAGGGCAGAAAACTGGTAAGAAATAAAAGTTTCTGTTTAGGCAGCATAACTAAATAAATTGGGTAATTTGCTGTTAACTTACATAATTATTCCTTAGTGGCTACTAAGTAGTACTTCACGTGTGTCTAAGCTGGGTGGAGAAAATTGTCTAAGTCTCCTTGGGACCTCTAATTAGGCCTAATTACATTGTAAGTAAAAATAAGAAAAATAAAAGCTTCCCAGGCAGTGTAAGTGCATGCCAGGCTCACCCTGCTCTGAGATACTTGGTCCTATGGGACAGAAAGAAGGGCCCTGAAATGTATTTTTAAAATGCTGAAAAAAAGCAGAGCTTCCTTCCAGTGCACCCCTTAAACAGAGGAAATGGGGCAGTTACCTCTACTGAAACTAATACAATGGCAAATAAATAGCTTCTACTCTTTAATTTACTCTCCTAAAGTATTGGGAAAAGAAGGGTTTTCCTCACTTTAAATCTCTCCAGGGATGAAAAAAGAGGGATTTTTCCCTCAGTTCAAACTCTTAAGATGGAGGGTACAGCTGGGCTTCTTCCTCAATTTAGGCCTCAGGACAACAAAACGGGGGCGGCTACCCTTAATTCAAACCCATAAGAAACATTGTCAAGATTTTCCCCTTCTATTTAAACTGGAAAATAATAGAAAATGAGGACTCCCTGTCAATTAACACCCCGAACAGTATAGAAAAGGCAGGGATTCTTTCAACTGAGACCACTAAAATTGCAGGGGAAGCAGAGTCCCTCCCAGTTTGAACACAAAAAATAAAGGAAAAGGAAACTTTTTCCCTTTTTTCTAAACCCTTTTTCTCCTAATAACCCCTCTCCTTTCTGGGAGTGCTGTGGAGGGTCTGGGGGCCCTGGGGAGGGACTGGCACAGTAAAAGGGGAAAGTTGAAAGCCCTCTCCTGGAACCCCAGATGCTGCCTGGCCTGCTCAGATGCTGCCCCTTGGCAAAAGGGCTCTTCCCTTGGCATTTTCTCAAAGTGATGCTCCGTGCCCGGGTGGGTCTGACTGCTCCCTAGTCCGTGCTGGATGCTCTGACCGTAGTTCCTGGAGGGACCCTTGGGATGCCCCGTTAGCCCCTCTGGACTAGCGGCTCCCTGTGCGGGTGTGCCCGGGTAACCCTCTGAAAGCAGCTGGGCACAGGGGGGCTGCTAGACCTTGGAGTGGGGCTTGAGGTGAAGAAAGGTCCTGTGAGGAGTTCCTTCCTCTGCACAGCCCTTCGTCTGCCCCTTAAACCATGGGCTGCCAGACTTTCCTTTCTAAGGAAATTAACCGTCTTTCCTCTCTGTGTGCCCGTGGCTGAAACTGCGATTCCACCTCCAAAACCGCAGAGAACGATTTCTCACGGACCGCGGCTGCTGACACCGAGAACTCTTGCCGCCCTTGGAGTGCCACGTGCCTCCTGCGAACGGACGTCGACGCGCAGCGGGGGTGAGTTTGGCTTTACGGGGAAGAGGGCCGGCGCAGGATTTCTCCGGGAGCAAAGCTGCCCCCGTCGAGAACTCGGGCTGCCCTGGCAGTGCCGAGCACCTCCTGCAAACTGGCGTCGGGAGATGTGGGGGGTGAGTTTTTCTGTGCAGAAGTTCTCCCAGACCAAAGCTGAGAGCATCGAACCCTAACCACAATAACTTAGCTGGGTCTAAAACTTACAACCTTTGGACTGGCAGCGTGGGACCCAACCTGCTGTGCCACTGCTGGCCCCTTGCTCAAGCTGTTAGAATACACTGGAAATACAATACTTTTAAAAAACCCTTAAAAATCCCCAAAGAACCTTTAGAAATCCCTAAATATACCCTAAATAGTCCCAAAAGAGCTCTAAAAATACCCCAACAATCCTTAAAATGCCCTGATAAGACCCTAAAAAAGCCTAAAAATTCCCTCAAAAACCCTAAAAATACCCTAGCCCTAAAAAGTCCTCCACATACCCTCAATAGTCCTAAAAAACCCCCAAGGACACCCAAATCCCCTGCCAAAAAATTCTTAAAAGTACTAAGAAAGCCCTTAAAATACCCTAACAAAATCTTTTAAAAGCCCTGAAAAAAGCCCTAAAAGCATCCTAAATGTTCCCAGAAATTTCCTGGAAAACTCCTCCAAAAAAGCCCTAAAATATCCTTTTAAAGCCGTGAGAAAAACCCTAAAAAAAAAAACCTAAAAAACTGCTCAGCCCCCAACTCCTACCTGTCACTCTCTAGACCACAAACATCATTGCTACCTGTTTATTAGGGTTGCTGCCTGCAGCTGCTGGGAGACTTCTGGGGCTGTCCCAGCATTGGGGTTACTGCCTTGTGCTGCTGTTGGGGAAAACTGGGGTCCTAGGGGTGCTCTTTAGGGTGACCTTGGGGTTGGGTTGAGGGCTGCTGCACCTGTACCCTAACCCTACCTGGTACCCTGTGTCCTTTGTACCCCTAACCCTTGGTGTGAGCTCTCCGTCTGTCAAGCCTCCCCCTCCTTGCCCCTCAGCCCGCAATGTCTGTGTGCCACCCCGAGACCTCTGACATTGTCCCTTGGCCCCCTGGCCTCCACTGTGCACTCTCCACCTGGTTAGGGGTGGTTTTTAGGGTAAGGTTAGGGGTGGTGTGAGGGCTGGTTCACCTGTCACCCTCAAGCAGCCCCCACTTTGCCCCTCAAGGCATCTGCTCCCCCTCACCCTTTTCTTGTCACCCTCAAGTTCCCCACTCTCAGCCTCTCAGCATCTCTGTGCCACCCTGGAGCCTCCCAGTTGCTCCTAACGCCCCCTTCTGCCTCTCAGCTCCCCCCATCCTCTGTGTCACTCTCCAGCCCCCTCCCCTCAGCCCGCAGCCCCTTGTGACACCCTGCAGCCCACAGACGTTGTCCCTGCCTGTCTCGCCTGGGTGTTGTCCTGCTGCGAGAGCTGCGCCATCGTCCGAGGGTTCGGGCTCCTGCGTGCTGCTGCAGGGGACTCACAGGTGGGCGGTGGGTGAAGTAACGGATGGAGCGGGAAGTGTGGTGGGACGGGTTAAGGGCAGAGTGTGAGGGATGGAGCAAGGGCAGGCTGGAAAATGGAGTAGGGTTAGGGGCGGAGAAGGGGACGCAGCAGCAGGGGGCTGAGGTGGGGAGGTGAGTGTTAGGAGGAAGCGTAACTCCGTAACTCCAAGACCGAGTCTGCAGCCAACGAGAACTCTGAGTGACCTGGGAGCGGTGAACATCTTCGGCAAACTGATGTAAGGGAACTGGGGTGATGAGGTTTGTTTCCCTTGGAAAGGGATGGCATTTGTGTCCCTGGGCCTGCACCCTGCCTGGGACCTTTGATCTCGAGTGGGCTGCCACCTCCTAAAATTCCAAACATCGCAGGTGAGACAGGGGGTTGCAAATTTTACTCGGGGTAGAAACCAATTTTGGATGTAGCTGAAGTCTGCTGGTGAAACTTGTGTAGTCTGTTAATCGGTGTGCTTACAAAAAGGCCTGTAGAGAGAACAAAGGAAGTTCGAGGATTCTGTGGGAAAAAGAGAATCTGGGTTACCACCGAGTGCACGGCCTCGTCCCTGTGTGAGTAAAAGTTTGAGGTTTTGCCGGCAGCTGTTGCCGAGTGCTGAGGGGTCCCCTGGTCGATAGGGCAACTCGGGAGGGTTTGCTTCAGGCTTTGCTTGTGAAAGGTGTGAGAAAAGCAAGCAGCTCTGAAGCAGATGAGCCCTCTCTTGCCTGTTGTAGTGTTGGATAAATCAAAGATAAACCTCAAGGTCCCTTCCCACCCAAACCATTCCGTGATTCTTTGCCCTGGAGGCAAGGGTGCACCTGTCACCGCATTTCTCTTCACAGAGAAAAGCAAGGCACAATTCTCCCCAAGAATATTTCTGGGATTCACATCCTCTGAACCTCAGAGGAAGTAAAATCAATTCTTATCTCATTTACTGTGCCTGTGTTTGTGCTGAAGTAGAATGCAACGTGGAGATTGTTTACCCAAAGTGATGGTGTTTTGTTTCCTTGGCCTGTCGGGGCCAAGCGTGTGTACGTGTCGGGACTGTTGGGTGACAGTCATGAGTTGTGTGCGGGGTTGAGTACTTGGCAGATTGGGTTTAGATGTAATGTAATATAGTATAATAAAGCAATTAATTAGCCTTCTGATAAGGCAGAATGCAGATTGGAAATATTTGCACATATGATATTAAAGGACACGTGAACCACCTTTCTGTGAGACAAAGACACAAGACTTGGCCCATCCCTAACTTAGGACACAGCTAAAAAATAATAGATAAAATAATTTTTAACCTATTTTTGAAGAACTCTCTAAAATTAATGGCAGATGATATAGCTATTTTATCTGGCAAGCTTCCCTGCAAAATTCCCTGCTGATGCTGGCTCAGACGGATGGAGATTTGGGAGGAGGGGGAAGAACAAAGTGCCACGGGGCTTTATTGGATGAGCCTTGAAAGGTTTCTGCAAGCTTCTATTGCAAGGTTGATGAACCTTGTGTTTGTTAACTTCAGTTTTGCTCAGTGTTTTAACCCTGCTTTGTCTCCTGTGGTCCAGATGACACATTCACACATTTTAGAAAATTCAGTGGGATGCTCTTCAAACAACATGTGACTTTGCACCAGTGAGGCCAGAAACTTGATGGTTTTACCTCAATCTATAGTTTTTCAATATTGCTATAGAAAGTGCTTTTCTGTGAAATGTCTACTTTGGTTAGATCATGCAAATTTAGTGCTGGCTGGTACTTCCATAAGATGAAGAGTAAGAATAACTCAGGAATGTTTCATCATTTGTCTCTGCACTGGTCAGAAATGGTAATTTGAGCTCAAATCTGTAGAAATTTAGCAAAAGAAGTTGGACACTCAGAGGATAAAAATAGAAAAAAATGCATTGGAAGCATTTTTCCTGCTAGTGAGTGAGTTTTTACCTGTAGGAGCATCGGGGGGTAGCACGGTCGGGACGGACGGAGACGAGAAGTCCTATTGCTATAAGCTGGGTGATATGGGGTGACCTTCAAATGAGGGCCGTCTTCTCCTAGGAAATGAAAGAAGTAACAGGTATCCATAGTTAATGAGCCTAGGATTTCTAGCTCTTGAAGGTCAGATTTATCAGCTTTAGAATTATCAATGTAAGTTTGGTGTTTCTGGCTGGGAGTTGGAGATATGTGATGATCATCATATGGCCAATATTTATCAGGAGTAACATTATCAAAACCCTTTGGGAAAGGTACTCCGACTAGACAGCTTGAAAAAGGTTTGTCAGGGCTTGTGTCAGATAGACGGATGGTATCGGAGCCTGCAGACCTGGCTAAAGCAACCCAGACATTCGTCTTTGGTTGATTGACAGGTAAAGCTTCTGTTTGTGCTGCCTGTGCGACTGCTTGCGCTGCTTGAGCTGTAAGAGCCCTTTCAATTTTTTCTCCTAGAGTTTTTCCAAGTTCATTTGCCTGGATAATTGCCACTTGCTGTGGACTCCCAATTTTGTTACAGGCATCCATCATTTCAGGCACTGTGGGTTTGTCTTTTCCTAGGGCTTTGATAACTCTTTTACATTCTGCATTGGCATTATTTTCAATAATGTCCCGTATCATTATTGGGCGAGCTATATCATCGCCGCATTGTCTTTCTGCTCCTTGCGTTACCCGGCCCACAAATGCGTTACCATTGCGTTACCATTTATGGTTCAGACGAGTCTTGCCTAATCAGAGTGTAGGCTTTTTCAAAACTTCTTGCAGGCTCAATTTGCAAAAAGGCTCTGCGAGCCATCTTTTTAATGTCATGTAACGCTGTTTTGGGTAAATTCACTCGATTATCATTCTGATCATCAGGAGGGTCACCAGTCAGCTTAGACGTGACAAGGGTATGAAGGTCTGCATCGGTACTTTGTCTATAAGTGGCTAGTACCCCTGTGAGCAGTCTTTTCCATTTGAGTTCCCATAGCGTATATTGTGAGTCTGTGAGAATTATACTAGCAAGATTTTTACAGTCATTTGGTGTGAGTGTATGTCCTTCCAGGACTGTCCTTTTCAGCAGTTGCTTAAAATATGGGGAGCAGATACCACGTCCCTTATTGCTTTTCGCAATTCTTTTATCTCAGGAGGTGGGATAGCCACCCGTGTTCTAGGACCAGCGGCTTGCTGGCTGAATGGCACAGGCATAGCTAGAGGATTCAGACTTTCTTCTTTGCAAATCTGGCCTCTGACTTCATCCTAGTCTGCTAGTTGAAAATTATCAAAAGATTTTGGTGAGTTTTCTAATTTGGGATTAATGCTGACGAATTTTCAGCATTTAGTGTCTCTTTTTGGGTCAGAGATCTGTCCCAAACACTGGGGGGGACTCTGGAGCTGTTTGGGAACAGTTCTTTTTTGAAATTCTTTTATGTTGGATCAAAGGGTTGGCATTTGCAGGGTAAAGACCCCGGAAATAATTTGGCAGATCAGGAAGCTAAAGATGCAGCAGAAAATGGAGCTGAAAGAGTTAATATTAACTCCAAATGAGGAAAAATTGGAAATTCCAAAGTTTAGGGAAGCAAAAAAAAAAAGGCGAATTAAAACAAGATAGGTGGCGAAAGAGATAAATGGGGGAAATAGAAACATCTTGATGGAAGACAGATAATAAAATGCTTACTAGGGAATAGCAGAGGACATGTATCAAAACGCCCAGTGGGATACTCAGGCTTTGTGTGATCATTTTTTTTAAGGAACTATGGATGCATTGCAATTTTTGGAGTAGGAACACAAGTAACTGAAAGATGTATAATTTGCCAAAGGATAAATAAAAGGGTGGTGAGAAAAACAACATGAGAAGGTCATGAGTTAACTCGTCGACCATTTCGAAGTATCCAAGCAGAAGTTTGCTTTGGTAAACTCTGGATTTATTTGTAAAAACCGTTTAATCCAGGAAAAAAAAAAGGATATGCCACATGCTGGGCAGGAGGGAGATTGTAAGAGAATAACATTTTTAAAGGCAATAAAAGAAAAACGGGGAAAGTATAAGGCTGGGAACGAAATATTACCTCATCCATTCCTGTTTGTTCCCCCACTCGTTCGCGGCTGCCCCGGCCCGTCTGTCCCGGCCCGTCTGTCCCGGCCCGTCTGTCCCGGCCCGTCTGTCCTGGTCCGTCTGTCCCGGTCCGTCTGGCCCGGTCTGTCTGTCCCGGTCCCGGCCGCCTGGCCCGCGGCCGCTCCGCTGGCCGTGCCGGCGGAAGGGGCGGGGGGTCCGTCCTGCCGCGTGCACTGTGGGTACTGCGCTGACCGCACCGAGGGGGCGTCCCGTCTGTCCCATCCCCGGCTGCCCTGACTCTGCTCGGCTCCCGCCGCTGCAGCCGGGGTCAGTCGCCGGCTTGGTCTCTGCCGGATCAGCCGCCGTGAGCCACGTGGGGCCGATCCACGCTGCAGCTCGGTCTGCACCGGAACAGCCCCTGGGACGATCCCGGCTGCAGACCCCGCCTTTGGAGGACCGAGACTGTGAGCTGTGCCGAGCCCCTCGGGCGATTCCCCCTGCAGACCCCGCCTTTGGAGCATCCAGACCCTGAGCTGTGCCGATCCCCTCGGGCGATTCCCCCTGCAGACTCCGCCTTTGGAGGACCGAGACTCTGAGCTGTGCCGAGCCCCTCGGGCGATCCCGGCTGCAGACCCCGCCTTTGGAGGATCCAGACCCTGAGCTGTGCCGATCCCCTCGGGCGATTCCCCCTGCAGACCCCGCCTTTGGAGCATCCAGACCCTGAGCTGTGCCGAGTTCCCCCGTCCTGCCCTGAGCTCCGTTCCCTTGGTAACCACAGCTCCGGCTGCTCAGCGGAACTCTCTAAAGGAATCACCTTATCGAAACACTAAAAGTTCAGGTAAAAGAAAGCCCTCTCCTGATTCTTCCTAAAAATACCGGAGAAAAGCTATAGAAGATAAAAATCCAAAAAGAATGGCATAAAGGGATGTCCTAGGGTGACGTTATGATGCTTGTATCCCCATTCATGTGTTCTGTGAATGTTGGATATTATGTTCTGTACCTTTAAGACCGGCTCTGAAGAGGGAAAGTTTTGTTTTGGTTTTCTTATCAGCCTGGCGGGACACAGAGACTGCGGCTTTTGCTTTTGCTGCTTTTGCTTTTTGCTTTTGCTCTCTCACTCTTGCTTGCTTCGCTTCTGCTTGCTTTTGCTCATTGGCTAGTTTAGCTAAACTGTCCAATTTCTTCCTGGACAGTTTCTCCTTTCCTTTTTCTGATCATTTCGAACCTGCTCCGGACTGAGACCTGAGAAGCACCAAGATCCTGCACCTTCTGGCCTGCAGCAGCAGCCCCAGCGCCGGAGGGACTGAGAACAGAGTGACCACCCCCCAAGAGAGACTTTCTGAATTTTTCATCTTTTTCAGAGCGGTGCCATCCGGTATTGTTCCTTTTGTGTGCTGGGGGGTGCTGTGCTTGTTAAACAAACAGGTTCTTTCCACTCCTCTCCGAGGAATCCTTCCCGAACCTGTTGGGGGGAGGGGCTGTGTGGGTTTGCTTACTGGAGGAGCCCTAATTTGGAAATTCTCCTCCAAATTTGCCCTAAACCTCGACAAGGGATTAGTCTATTTCCATTAAAAGAGGCTCCCATAGGAGGGGGTGGACTAGGGTTTGTAAATGCTCCTTTGACTTCGTCTGAGGTCTGAAATTTTAAGAAATAAATAAAAGGGATATTTGGAGGATCCCATAGGCATAGCTGAACAATTAGACCAATTTTTAGGTCCAAACATTTATACTTCAGAAGAGATATGGTCTGTAATGAAAATAATATTTTTCTCAGGAAGAAAGGCAATTAATCAGAGCAGCTGAAATAAAAGCTTAGGAAAAAAGATAATCTACGGGGACCCCCAGAGAAGACAAAATGCCAGCTGTACCTCCTGAGTGGGGTAAAAATAATGAGGAGGGGAGTAAACACATGAATAATTATTGTAATTACATAATCAAAGGAATAAATGAGACAGCATATCAAAGGCGAAATGCAGGGGAAAAAGAAAAAGTTTTTAAGGGACAGCTTTTCAAGGGGAAAGAAGAAACTGCATCTAAATAGATAAACAAACTTAAGAGAAATAGGAAAATGGTCCTAAGTAAGCAGAAGATCTGAAAATCTTTAAAGAGATGGGCACAGAGGAGGAATAGGGAGGTCATAAGCTCTAATCTTCTGGGGGGAACAAATACCATCTGGAGCCTGTGATAACTTTAAAAGTGGGTCCCCAAGAAGAAGAATTGGAATTTGTAATAGACACAGGGGCAGAGAGAACCTGCCTGTTAAACATTCCAAAAAGTTATAGTGTGAGCAAACATAGAGTGAAAGTAACAGGGGCAAAGAGGGAAAGTTTTACATTTCTGGTCATTAAAGATGTAGTAATTGAGGGAAGAAACTAAAATTTGGATGGGAGATGTCTTATTGGTCCCAGGGGCAGGTAGCAATTTATTGGAAGGGTCTTACAAGTGCAAATAAGAATAGGAGTTATATCAGAAAATGGGAAAATGACAGCTAGAGTTTTAAAATTATTTAAAAGAGGATGAAGAAAAAAAAACAACAAAGAAGTTTGAGGTGGGGAAGGAAATAGGGGAGGATTAAATATCGACCCGATAAGGGTTACAATTGAGAGAGAAGATTGTCCCGTGCGTGTACGTCAGTATCCTGGATCTTTAGAAGGATGGGAAGGTTTGAAGCCGGTAATAGAAGGACTAATAAAGGATGGGGCATTAGAACCTTGTATGTCTCCTCATAATATCCCTGTTCCCCCAGTAAAGTCTGATGGGAGTTATAGACTAGTATAAGATTAAAGGGAGGTTAATAAAATAACTCAGACTCACTACCCAGTGGTAAAATATCTTAGACACTTAATAAATAAAAGTAGCTAGAAAACCAACCATGAGAAAATTGCAAGAATTTTATTCATTCTCCCTCCCTCCAAAGAGAGAGATCAGAAAATTACCTAGATTATTGAAATATTATAGATTGAGGGGTACGCCCAAGTAGCAAAATTTGTGTATGAAAAAAACGGACAGAAGGAGATGATATAAAACAGACCAAAGAAGATCTTGTTAAATTAAAAGAGTTAAGTTAAAACTAGCCTAAGTACCAGCTTTAAGCTTACCTTTGTTAGAAAAGTCATTATCATTTATACATAAATACAGAAAATGGAGTACCTCATAAAATTTTAATTCAAGAGTAAGGAAGAGTAAAAAAATATCTAGTAGCTCATATATCAAAGATGTTGGACTCAGTAAGCCACAGCTAGCCAGTAGGTATTTAACAGCTACTGCAATCCTAGTAAAAGAAAGTTGTAAGCTTACTTTTGGAAGTAATTTAGTTAGGTTCACTTCATACCGTCTGAGGTGTGTTGAATCAAAAAAAACAGGTAAGAAGAGAAGAAAGAGAGAAGTTGAAGTAGGGAGGTGGTTAGCAAACTCTGAGATGTTAGAATGTGAAGTGATTACATCTTGGTGCTAGAAGAGAGCAGAAGTGTGAATGCGGGGTTTTTGCATGAAAGGCAGGGAAGTGTCTCAACACACGGTTGTTAGGAGGTTATTCAATGCCGAACTGAGGTCCAGAAAGGGTTTAGCAGAATGGGCCCTCCTTGAAGGGAAAAGAGGAGAAGTTGACTAGAGAAAGGAAAGGAATGTCAGGAGCACCTGGGGACGCCAAGTTTGGGGTTGTCAAGGTTGGGAGGTGTCTGCCCGCTCCCTACGAGCGGCGGGGTCTCGGGGGCTGCGGCAGGCACCGATCCATGGAGGTGACCCGGCGGCGGTGCTGGCAGCAGGGGACACACGGGTTTGCCGGGCAGGAGCGGGCTGGCTCCGTGGCGGAACTGCCAGGGGGGCTCCCAGGCTGTCGGGGTCCCGAGTCGAGGATGGCAGTGTCGGCCCCGGTAAGTGGGCCGAGAGAGAGAAGGAAAGAGAAAGAGAGAGAAGAAGAGAGAGAGAGGGCAAAAGGGACCCAAGGCTGCCCCCAGGGTCCCCATGCCCGTGGCTGCTCTCCCCTGCTCCGGCCCTGCAGCCAAGTGACAGCACGGCATTGACAGCAAGGCCGTGAAAAGAGCGGGAGGGGGGCTAGCACTAAAAGATAAAATCAAAGCAGAGATTGCTGACTCTCCAAAACTCACAAAGTAGTTTGTTTTTCTTAAGTAAGAAGGTTTTTGGTCTTTTCTTTTGTGTGTTTTGTTTGCTGTTAAAAAGAAGTTTTTTGTTTTTTGGGTTTTTTTCCTGAAGAATGGGTTTGTAAGGCTAAAACAATTAAATGCTGCCCAAAAAGTAAAAAGCAATAGATGTGATACATCTCATGTTAAAATTGGTCTAGTTTTTCTTATTTAACTAACTGTAACTCACAAAAAGAAGAATTTGCCTCTGCAGCTATTAGCACAGCTGGATAGAAGAAAAAGAAGAAGAAGAGACTGCTGTGGAAAAAGCTTTTATCTAAACCCAAAAAGTTTGGAAGAAAAGTGAATGGTAAAAGTTAATGCAGTATTATCTTTCTTTTATTACTATGCTATTAAGAAGTCCTTTCCAGGTACTACTGAAGCAACAATCAGAATCACAGAAAGAGGGTGAATTCATGCCAGCAGAATCAAAGGACTTGTGAAGAAACCTGAGGAATGGACTATCGCATTTAAACAGGGTGATACCAAACTGACTTTCCAATGGGGACTGAGTGGTAATAGTTTCGAAAAAGGCAAATGATCCAAGAAATGTACAAAGAACAACACAGAATTAAGAATTAAGACAACGCTTATGCCACTGGTTTCAAGCACTGCCTGGTTTTATTCTGGTCTTGCCTGAATAAAACATCTCCTTAGGGGAGGAATACTCCAGATAGAAGGATCAAGACTGTTTTTGTGTTCTGACCTTAGCCTGAGAATTGTACAGGGGAGAAGGGGAATTACCATTTCCATCAGTAAACTTTATTTGATTCATTCCAATACTGGACATGCTAGCTGGGTTATAAGTAAATGCTTGAATTGTGAGAATAATTAGTATTGTAGTTCACAACATTTATGCTCTTATTGCAAAAAGTGTTCAAGTAATAACTTAGCTTTGTGGATGGGAATTATCAGTGCCTGGTGAATGAGAGATACCTGAAGAACGGTAAGAGACCACAGTTAAAGGGTGTCCAAACCAATTTGCCTGGAAATTATTTAAGAGAAAGTGACAAGGAAATAGAGGGCACGACCAGATTGGCCTCTGTATTTCGCCGCTGAGAAGATCAAATACACCTGCTGTGGGTTGCAACCTCACAGGCCTGGGAGGTGGGAGTATAAGCCATACTGGACCTCTGTTATTCCTGCTTCTGGCACTCATTTGTTTTCTTTTCCCTTTCGGGATACCAGCAAGATTGTGTCACAAATGCTGCAGAAAGCATCACGTGGAAAGAAACCAAAGTTCCTCTTTAATTACACATACCTATGTCAACAGCGACTGTTATAACCCATCCAAATTAAGAACCTGTAGGCAAAACGGAATAAATTATTGGATTACAAGAAACTTAGGAAAATGTGGTAATAGATTTGGAATTGAATGTCTAAAAGGAGAGAGATGGATTTGTTTTAAATTTAATCTTGAAGATATGGTTCAAGAAGATTTGGTAAAAAAAACAAATAATAAACAAAAAGGTAAAACCAGCACAGCAATTGAACTCTGTATTGACCCCAAATTATCTATTGAGTCGTATTACAAGACTCCAAGCAGTTATAGAAATGATAGCAAATGGAGCCGCCCAGGCTTAGAGTTATTATCAAGTCAGCTAAGCCAAACAAAAACTGTAGGGTATCAGAATAGGTTGGCTTTAGACTATTTATTGGCCAAAGAAGGGAGTGTTTGTAGAAAGTTTAATATATCAAATTGTTGAAATTGATGAGCACAGAAAAGTCATTCTAGAAAAAGCAAAAGAAATCAAAGAAGAAAAAAAATATATATGTGCATATAATAACTGAGGTACCAGTCCAAAAATTAGAAAACAATGTTAAAACCTAGCTGGTAGGGTAATGTATTAGAAGAAATTAAGGTCTTTCATTTTATGTGTTACAACTGGTTTTATATTTCTTCCTTGTGTAATCCCCTGTTTTATTTTGCCAGCATAGTCCAGAAGATGCAAGTAGATAAGAAATGTTGCTCAAGCCAAAGGATTTACAAAGAATAAGAGTGGGGATTGTGAAAAATGCAGGTATTTTAGGATTGGCTTTTCGGAAATATTAAAATGAATATTATATGTGTTGTGTTAGAAAGTAATGCTGTATTAATTCTCTTAAGTAGTGTGTTAAATATAGTTATAGGTAACAAAAACTGTTAAAATAGAAACGATGCTATGTAAGATACTTTTTTTAAAGAAAGGACTTGCAGCGAGATAGCGGCCAAAGGACACCTGGATCTTTCAGAGAAAAAGAATTTATTGCCCTCTTATCAGAAGAAACAAACTTCTTCCTGCCTCCAAGGCACCGTTAGGATTAGAAGGAAGAAGTGGATGATGAGAAGACAGAATCCTGTGTTTGAATGGAATTTATGCATCATGTATGAAGTGTATGACTCTGCAACAGGCTATTGCTTTTAAGGGTTAATCCTTTGTTAACGGGGGTCCTTTTTCGGGCCTGTGCTGCCCAGAAAAAGGTACCCAGACGTCCGTAACTCTTTGTTTTTGTTGTCTCATACTGTCTTAATTCAAATTGTCCAAATTATTATTACTCTAATGTATGACTATTTTTATAACCATTTTATTACTATTAAACTTTCAAAAATTTTAAAAGCAAGTGATTGGCGTTTTTCACACCAGTCTGTTAGGTGAAAATTATCAAAAGATTTTTGTGAGTTTTCTAATTTTGGCATTAATGCTGGCAAATTTTCAGGGTTTACTGTCTAATTGTGGGTCGAGAAATCTGTCCCAAACACTGAGGGGACTCTGGAGCTATTTGGGAACAGTTCTTTTTTGAAATTCTTTTGTGTTGGGATCAAAGGGCTGGCATTTGCAGAGGCAAAATAATTCTCTGTCTGTCCTGTATTTATTAAAGCAGCTGTCATATTCAAACCTCCTCCTCCTCCTCCTCGTCGCCCGGTTTGTGTGCATGGATGTGGCTGTGCAGACGAATCGTGACACAAAGTAGTCCCACTGGGTGCTAGGAGTGTGGAAGGCGAAAATGCGGAGGCACACCAGGTATCGGTTGCTCAGGGTTACGCGCTGCAGGGGGATCTCTCGGTGCCTGGCAGAAGGAGAGACGCGGAAGGATACGTGCAAGGCGCTGCAGTTTTCCCCTGCTGTGGTGCCGTGTATAGACGCAGTGGCGGCAGAAGTGGCGTGACAGGGCACAGGGATGCCGGCTGTGGCCGGACAGCGGCACGCAGCAGCACGGAACCGGGACCGGGCTGCACCAGAGCTGCGGTGAAAGCAGTGGGGGGTGGCGGCGGGGCCGTGGAGATAGAACTGCGCATGCGTGCGGCTGATCCCGGGAGCAGCGCTGTGGTTCGATGAGGTGGCATGGAGTGATATCATTAGTGCTGGGGTTGTAGCAACTGCGCATGCGTGGGTTCCGTCACTGCCGCGGCGCGGGCGGTCATCATGGCGGCGGGCGGGCCGGGGGGTGCGGGAGGCAGCGGAGCTGCAGGAACGGGAACGGGGCTGCGGCTGCGGCCGTGGAAGGGAACGCCGGGACGTCCGTGGTTGCAGGAGGCGGCAGAGCCACGCCATCCAGCAGCTCTGAAGCGGGAGGGTGCGGTGGGGAAGGCGCAGCTCGGCCCGTCATGCAGCGGCGGCGGCAGGAGAGGGGAAGCGACCACGGGCGGCGCTGACAGGAGGCTGGGCTGGAGCGCCGCAGCACCGGCACGGGGTGCCTTGGGTGGCTGGGGCGCCCCGGTAAGACAGTCATTAAAACACCCTAAAAATTATTTTTAAAGCCCTGAAAAAGCCCTAAAGGTATCCTAAACATTTCCAGAGAACTCCTAAAAAACTCCTGCAAAAAAACCCCTAAAAGATCCCTAAAAATCCCTGAAAAAATCACCTGAAAGACCCTAAAAAACTGTTGAACCCCTACCTGTAACACTGTGGCCTGCAAACATCATCTCTACCTATTAATCGGGGTGACTACAAGACCCTCAAACACCACCACAATCACCAGCTTGAGTTGGTCTGGACAGCACCAAATAAAATAAAATAAAAAGCTTTATAAAAAGAAAAATTAAAAATAAAAATTAAATAAAAAATAAAATAAAATAAAATAAAATAACTGCTTTAAAAATGGGAAAATAAAAAAATAGAAAATTTAAAAAAATAAAAAGCTTTAAAAACAGAAAAATTAAAACTAAAAATTAAAAAAAATTATAAAAAATAAAAGAAATGCTTTAAAAATAGAAAAATTAAAACTAAAAATGAAATAAAAATTAAATTAAAAAATAAAAGAAATGCTTTAAAAATAAAAAAAATCAAAACTAAAAAATTAAATAAAAAATAAAATTAAAAAATAAAAGAAATGCTTTAAAAATAGAAAAAACAAAACTAAAAATAAATAAAAAGTAAAATTAAAATAAAATAAATGTTTAAAAATAAAAAAATCAAAACTAAAAATTAAATAAAAAATAAAAAAAGCTTTAAAAATAGAAAGATCAAAAATAAAAATTAAATAAAAATAAAAAATAAAAAATGCTTTAAAAATAAAAAAATCAAAACTAAAAATTAAATAAAAAAGAAAATTAAAAAAATAAAATAAATGCTTTAAAAATAGAAAAAGCAAAAAATAAAAAGGAAATAAAATATAAAATTAAAAAGATAAAATAAATAGTTTAAAAATAAAAAATTAAAACTAAAAATGAAATAAAAATTAAAATTAAAAAATAAAAAAAGCCTTAAAAATAGAAAAAATAAAACTAAAAATGAAATAAAAATTAAATTAAAAAAATAAAAGAAATGCTTTAAAAATAGAAAAAGCAAAAAATAAAAATGAAATAAAAAATAAAATTAAAAAAATAAAAAAATAGTTTAAAAATAAAAAATTAAAACTAAAAATGAAATAAAAAATAAAATTAAAAAATAAAATAAATGTTTTAAAAAAAAATTAAAACTAAAAATTAAAAAGAAATACAAAAAAGCTTTCAAAATAGAAAGACCAAAAATAAAAATTAAATAAAAAATAAAAAATAATAAATTCTTTAAAAATAAAAAACTCAAAACTAAAAATGAAATAAAAAATAAAATAAAAAAAATAAAATAAATGCTTTAAAAATACAAAAAGCAAAAAATAAAAACGAAATAAAATATAAAATTTAAAAAATTAAATAAATAGTTTAAAAATAGAAAATTAAAACTAAAAATGAAATAAAAAATAAAGTTAAAAAATAAAAAAAAGCTTTAAAAATAGAAAAATTAAAACAAAAAATTAAATAAAAAATAAAAAAAGCTTTAAAAATAGAAAAAGCAAAAAATAAAAAATGAAATAAAAAATAAAATTAAAAATAAAATAGATGCTTAAAAAAAAAATTGAAACAAAAAATTAAATAAAAAATAAAATTAAAAAATAAAATAAAAAGCTTTAAAAATTGAAAAATCAAAAATAAAAATTAAATAAAAAGTAAAAAATAAAAAAATGCTTTAAAAATAAAAAAATCAAAAATTAAAAATTAAATAAAAACTAAAAAAAATACATGCTTTAAAAATAGATAAAGCAAAAATAAATATGAAATAAAAATAATATTAAAAAAATAAAATAAATAGTTTATAAATAAAAAATGAAAACTAAAAAATAAAAAATAAAATTAAAAAAAATAAATGCTGTAAAAAAAAAAAACAAAAATTAAATTAAAAAAAATTTAAAAATAAAACAAAAACCTTTAAAAATAGATAAATCAAAAATAAAAATTAAATAAAAAATAATCTAAAAAAAGCTTTAAAAATAAAAACCTCAAAACTAAAAATTAAGATAAAAATAAAAATAAAAAAATCTAAAAAATGCTTCAAAAATATAAAAAATAAAACTAAAAATTAAAAAAAAAAGAAATTTAAAAAATTTAATAAATGCTTTAAAATATAAAAATTAAAACTAAAAAAAGGTAAAAAAAAAGCTTTAAAAATAGGAAAGTTAAAAAAATATTAAATAAAAATTAAATTTAAAAAAAAAATTAATTAAAAATAATTAAAAACCAAACTAAAATCCGTAAAGTGCTGTAAAGTGCCGTAAAAGTTCCATAAAAGGTAGTGTCGTAAAGCGCGACTGTCGTAAAAGGTGCGGTTTTACGACAGTCGCGCTTTACGGCACCTTTTACGACAGTTTTACGACAGTCGCGCTTTACGGCATCTTTTGCGACAGTCGCGCTTTACGGCACCTTTTACGACAGTCGCGCTTTACGGCACCTTTTACGACAGTCGCGCCTTACGGCACCTTTTACGACAGTTTTACGACAGTCGTGCTTTACGGCAGCTTTTACGACAGTCGCGCTTTACGGCACCTTTTGCGACAGTCGAACTTTACGGCACCTTTTACGACAGTTTTACGACAGTCGCGCTTTACGGCACCTTTTGCGACAGTCGCGCTTTACGGCACCTTTTGCGACAGTTTTACGACAGTCACGCTTTACGGCATCTTTTACGACAGTCGCGCTTTACGGCACCTTTTGCGACAGTCGCGCTTTACGGCACCTTTTGCGACAGTCCTGCTTTACGGCACCTTTTGCGACAGTCGCGCTTTACGGCACCTTTTACGACAGTCGCGCTTTACGGCATCTTTTACGACAGTCGCGCTTTACGGCACCTTTTACGACAGTCGTGCTTTACGGTACCTTTTACGACAGTCGCGCTTTACGGCACCTTTTACGACAGTTTTATAGAAATTTTATGGCACTTTACAGCACTTTAAAGTTTTTATTTTGTTTTTCATGTATTTTTAATTAATTTTTTTTTAATTTTTCTATTTTTAAATCTTTTTTTTTTTTAATTTTTTTATTTGTTTTTATTTTTAATTTTCCTATTTTTAAAGCTTTTTATATGATTTTTAAATTTTTTTTAAATTTAATTTTTAAATTTAATTTTTCTTTTTTCAAAGCTTTTCATTTTTTTAGTTTTGTTTTTTATTTATTTTTAATTTTCCTATTTTTAAACCTTTTTGTTTTTTTAATTTTTTTTAAAGCATTTATTTTTTTTTTTAAATATTTATATTTAATTTTTAATTTTTCTATTATTAAAGGTTTTTATTTTTTAAAATTTATTTTTAATTTTTTTTTAATTTTTCTCTTTTTAAACTGTTTTTTTAATTTTATTTTTTTATTTTTATTTTTAATTTTTCTATTATTAAAGCTTTTTATTTTATTAATTTTTATTTAATTTTTATATTTAATTTTTTTATTTTTAAACCATTTATTATATTTTTTAATTTTGCTATTTTTTGAATGCTTATTTTTAATTTTTCTATTTTAAAAGCATTTATTTGATTTTTAAATTTTTTTTATTAATTTTTAATTTTTCTATTTTTAAAGCTTTTTTAATATTTTTTAAATTCGTTTTTATTTTTAACTTTTCTATTTTAAAAGCTTTTTATTTTATTAATTTTTATTTAATTTTTATATTTATTTTTTTATTTTTAAAGCATTTATTATATTTTTTAATTTTGTTTTTTATTGAATTTTTATTTTTAATATTTCTATTTTAAAAGCATTTATTTGATTTTTAAATTTTTTTTATTAATTTTTAACTTTTCTATTTTTAAAGCTTTTTAAATTTTTTTTTTGTTTTATTTTCTATTTTTCTATTTTAAAGCTTTTTTTTTAAGTTTTCTATTTTTAAAGCACTTATTTTCTTAATTTTGTTTTTTATTTATTTTTCTATTTTCAATTTTTGTATTTTTAAAGCATTTATTTTTTAATTTTGTTTTTTATTTTATGTTATATTTATTTTTTCTATTTTTAAAGCAGTTATTTTTTAATTTTGTTTTTTATTTAATTTTTACTTTTTAAATTTTCTATTTTTAAAGTTTTTGATTTTTAAATTTTATTTTTTATTTATTTTTATTCTTAATTTTTTTATTTTTAAAGGACTTATTTTTTTAATTTTATTTCTTTTTTATTTTTATTTTTAATTTTTCTATTTTTAAAGCTTTTTTATTGTTTAATTTTATTATTTAATTTTTATTTTTAATTTTATTTTTTGAAACCTTTTTTTTATTTTTTACTTTTATTTTTTATTTCTATTTTTAATTTTTCTATTTTTAAACCTTTTAATTTTTTTTTATTTAATTTTTATATTTAATTTTTCTATTTTTAAAGCATTTATTTTTTTTAATTTTGTTTTGTATTAAATTTTTTTTTTTAATTTTTCTATTTTTAAAGCATTTATTTTATTTTTTACTTTTATTTTTTATTTCTATTTTTAATTTTTCTATTTTTAAACCTTTTAATTTTATTTTTTTTATTTAATTTTTATATTTAATTTTTCTATTTTTAAAGCATTTATTTTTTTTAATTTTGTTTTGTATTAAATTTTTTTTTAATTTTTCTATTTTTAAAGCATTTATTTTATTTATTTAATTTTATTTTTATTTAGTTGTTATTTTTAATTTTTCTATTTTTAAAGCATTTTATAAAATTTATTTTTAATTTAATTTTTATTTTTAATTTTTCTCTTTTTAAAGCATTTTATTTTTTTAATTTTATTTTTATTTTTTATTTCTAATTTTTCTATTTTTAAAGCATTTATTTTTTTAATTTTGTTTTTTATTTAATTTTTATATTTTTCTATTTTTAAAGCTTTTTATTTTATTTTATTTTATTTGGTGCTGCCCAGACCAATTTAAGCTGGTGATTGTGGTGGTGTTTGAGGGTCTTGCATTACGGCACTACCTTTTATGGAACTTTTACGGCACTTTACAGCACTTTACAGTTTGTTTTTTTTTATTATTTGTTTTTAATTAATTTTGTTATTTTATTTATTTTTATTTTTAATTTTTCTATTTTTAAAGCATTTTATTACATTTTATTTGGTGCTGCCCAACCCTGCTCTAGTGCATTTTTATACTTTGTAATACTTTGAAGTAATTTTGTTTTGTATCCCCATATTTTTCCCAACTGGTTTATCCCAAACTGTACCCTCCTCCCTTTACCTGTGTTATCCCTCTCCCGGGATGAGATCATCCCCAAACCCCCACCCTGGCTCTCTGTCAATCACTCAGCCTCCCATCCCCTCCATCCAGAAGTTTCGGTCCAAGTCATCGAGTGATGAGCCAGAGGCTGGGAGTCAGCCCCCCAAGCCTTGCCCCATACGCTGTCCTGTATGTCCATCCCCCAGCATCCATCCCTTAGGGTCACTTAATGGTTGGTAGGATGTTATCTGCTTTTGGTTTCCATCTCCCTTTAAATGTGACCTTGGCACATCTCCCGGGGGACTCTCGGCAGGAGGCCCGGAGGTGCAGGAGCTCCTTTTGGACTCCTAATAAAACCTTGGATTAACCCCTGCTAAGAGTCGGCGCTTTATCTTCTACCGCTGTCTCTGGTGTCTCTTCTGCTGCAAAGGCGACCAGCCCAGGTGCCCTCAGCACCCTCGGGGCACAGAGAGTGTCTGCCCCCAGCCCAGGTGCCCTCAGTACCCTCGGGGCACAGAGAGTGTCTGCCCCCAGCCCAGGTGCCCTCAGCACCCTCGGGGCACAGAGAGTGTCTGCCCCCAGCCCAGGTGCCCTCAGTACCCTCGGGGCACAGAGAGTGTCTGCCCCCAGCCCAGGTGCCCTCAGTACCCTCGGGGCACAGAGAGTGTCTCCCCGCTGTCAGCCATGTCGCGGCTGCCAACTCGGGACCGGCCGAGTGTTACTGAGAGGCTCGCACAAACCCGCTCAGCCGCTGATTGTGGTGGTGTTTGAGGGTCCTCCAGGACAAGGGAGGAGACGAGAATCTTGACTCCACCTTTCAGAAGGCTGAAATATTCTTTTATGATCTCTATTATATTAAAAGAAAATGAGATATTAGAACTATACTAAAAGAGCAAGGAGACATCAGAAAGCTGGAAAGGAATAATAATAAAAACCTGGGACTGCTCACAGCCCCGACACCGCTAGACCATGATTGGTCATCAAGTAGAAACAATGCACAGGAGACCAATCCAAGATGCCCCTGTTGCTAAACCATGTCCAGCCCACACTCCACAGCCAGCAGATTGTTATTGGTTCCATTTCTGTTCTGAGGCTTCTCAGGAGAAAAATCCCAGCAAAAGGATTTTCATCAAACACGTCAGTGCCAGGTGATGGCACAGGCAGCATCGGCCGGCCGAGGTCACTGTGTCATCCCTGCCAGCCCAGGTGTCACAGCAAGGAGGAGAGAGTTCACCCTGTGCTCACCCTGCAATACAGAGCAATACAACACACCACACATATTAACACAAGATGATAACCTTTTTCTATTTTCATTACAGGTTGATTTATTGTTACAGGACACCCAAAACAACAAAAGCACACAAAAAACAGCACTCATCTACCATTAACACCCCCTTCAAATGACACACAAACTCACCATCCCTCCCCTCACAACTGCTAAATTACACCCCAGCAATCATTGGTCCTCGGGAACGTGGTTCCCGGGAGCCTCCAAAAAAATCCTCCTGCCTGACGAAATACCCGGTCCCTGGCCAGTCCGCGCCCAAACTTTGGCGATGAATGTCGCCTCGCTGACCGACCGGGACCCGGGAAAAAAACCCAGCCGGGGGGAAAAAAAAAAAAGAAAAAAAAAACCCAGCCGGAGGGGGGGGGGAACCCGGCTAGGGATTTTTTACTCTAAATTTACAAATGAGTTGAAAAACCTGAAAAGCAAAAGTCACACACACAAGGTTAAATCCAGTCAGCATGCGCTCACACACGCAGAGACGAGCAGACACAGACAGACACAGACACGTGCTCTCACACACGCTCACGCACTCCTCCCATTTAAACGTTCCCTGCGGCTCTTCCTCGAGACACTGAAGAACGCGCTTCCACGCTTCTTCTGGCTGCCGCTCCTCGACGTCAAATGGTAGATTCTGGGGAAATCAGTAGCCTTGGGGACCTGTGAGACGACAGGAAGCGGTCAACGAGTGGCTGACAGCTAGGACTTGTCCCCACTCTGACCAATAAATTTTCTACCCAAAATCCCATAAAAGACAGATGAACAGTAAAGTTTTTATAACTCTTCTACCTAACTGTGACTATGTGCCAGGGCAGGGCAGCTCCGACCATAAGTGGTACAACATGAGTACACACGATATAAGCAGACGCATACAGTGCAAGTGTACATGGAGTGTAAGTACATACAGTGTAAGCCAACATAGGTACACACAATGTAAGTAAGTACATACAGTATAAGCCAACATAGGTACACACAATATAAGTACATACAGTATAAGCCAACAAAGGTACACACAGTGTAAGTACATACAGTATAAGCTAGCATAGGTACAAACAATGTAAGCACATACAGTATAAGCCAGGACTTGAGGTAGCTCTCTGGAAGATACGAATTCTTGAGCCCTATACCCCTTGGGAAGATGGAACCTATAGAACTGCTGCAGTCACGTAAGGAGGCTGTAAGACGCTTCCTCCAGAAGTCCAAGAGAATGGCGTGGAAAAAAAGGCACTACCAAAGCCGCTAGTGAGAAGGAAGATGGATGAGAACATCTTGTCCCTTTGAGACATTCCTGTCTCAAAGAGTAAAAATGTAAAGATGCCGGAATAAGGGATATCCGGAAAGGAACGGGAGTAGAATACGGGCGATGTGGCACGGAATAGTGCCCACAAAGCGTTGACACGTAACAAAGGCCTGTGACACGTAAGACAATGGACACAGACTACATAACACAGACACGGACGACAAAACACAGACACAGATGACATAACACAGACAACATATGACATAACACATGACATAACATATGACAACACATGACATAACACAGACATAACACGGACAACATAACACAGACACAGATGACATAACACAGAGACAAGTGGCAACTGCCTGGCACTGTCCCCGCAGGGACCCGAGATTCCTAACGCAAGATGAGCCAGAGGCTGATGATGCCAAAGGAAAGGGAGCCCTATGACAAGAGCACGTGATGATGAAATGGAACTCGTTAAAAGAAGTTAGTGCTGAAGTAGTTAAGAGGATGCTCGAGAGGCTCGGCGAGCCTAGAGAAGGAAGCCGACTGCCAAGTGACCATGGCGATAGCTCCGGACGTGAAGGCGAGCTCCTCGGGGAAAAGATCCGTGACGACGTCAAGTCGAGGAAGGCGGACGATGCAAAGTACGCGAAAATGTGGAGATGGGTCGGAACTGCCCTGCCCGGCAAAGGCTCTGGCGAGACTGAGGGGAAACCCTCTCCCTTTACTTCCAGAGAGCCTGTCCCACTACAGACCTCTACGCTAAGCTGACATCAAATTGCCTCCTGTGAGAGTAAAGGCTATTCCCCTTCTCCCAACCGTTGGCCCCGACACTTAGCTTTTGGAAGAGGAGCGGACAAAATCCATCCTCGGTCGCACGTGGATATTGAGATGCTCTCCGTGTGTGCTTCGGTGCTGCCGTTTCCAAGCTTTGGCTACGAGCCTCCTCAGGGTACCTAAGACAAAACAGAAAACCTGACTATTGCCCTCAAAACCAGTAATCCCTGGGACTCCTCCGCAGCACTGCCCCGGCTCACCTCAAATCTTGATTTGACTCCGGAGGCTGCCCGGAACACACCTGCAAAAAGAAAAGGGACACGCTTAGCATACTGCTGTGTAACGCTCACCTATGGGTCAGCCTGCCTAAACCCCGACTCACCTGCCCTCCTCTGTTCCTTGGCACGCCTAGGGCAGCAACAGCACCTGCAAAGAAACAAAGCAGAAAATTTGCTGAGATACTGTGAAAACACAACCTCCCAAATCTGACAAGGACGCCACACCGATATCTTAAGCCTGCACACACCTGGCACAGATATGCTCGGCCAGGATAGATGGCAAGTGGACCACCTAAAAGAAAACAAAAACAAGAGGAGATGCTTAGAGCTGCACAAAAACTGAGACATCAGCAATAACAACTGCTTCTGTATGCTACTCAATGCTCACCTCGCCCACTCGGCCTTGACTGCTGCTCTCTGCCTTGACTTCCTAAAAAGAGAGACAAAGAACAATGCTGTAACAGCCACCATTTATGCTTCCTCTGCAGAGACAAACAGTGACTGACCTGCTCGGGGCAATCCCCTCACCTGGGATGGGGGGCTCTGCCCTGGATTTTATCCATCTGCATCTGAAAGAAAGTTAGGACAAAAGTCAAAGGGCTGCAGGATAACTTAAGAGCTCCAGATATCCTGTGTCCATCTACACATCCCACCTAGAGTCCAACTACAGCCCACATTACAAACTCCAAGTCCCCAGGACTTCTCCTATTGCACCAGGCTATGCGGCAGGGCAGAGCAGCTCCGGCACAAATGTGTGTGCACACACCCGTGACACAGGACAGGACGTGACAGACAACGGGGACACAACACGGACAGAAAGCTCCTGGCAAGGAAAATGGCTGCGAGGACTGAGAGAATGCAAAAGGAGATGACCGAGGGGAGACCAATGGTGAGCTGATGAGGCTCAGAGAAACCTGGAGGAACAAGATGCTAAGCGAATGATTTATTCCAAGAACTGCAAAGATGGATGCCCGAGAATCCTACGGCCAGAAGCCTCTGCCTGCCCTCACGTTCCTTCAAGTCCTAGTCCGCCATAATGGATCCTGGCGGGGCACAGCTGTCCACACAGCGCAGAACAAGACCTGAAAAGACAGCTGACCGGATGCTTCTAAAGAGACAAGAGAGTCCGATGCCTGTCTGAGCTCCTGAGTCCAAAGTTCTATGGCCTGGCTGCCAGGCCGAGGAAAGCAGAGATCATAGATGCTAACAATGAAGCCAGGGTTTCTGACAGGCCCCTCCAAGGCCTAAGGTAAAAGACATGACATATCCAAACACACATAATACACAAAAGACAAGTGACACAATACACACCGGGACTGCTCTGCCCTGCGCACCTCAGCACTGAGATCCAAAGTCAGGCTTTGCTTTTAGGGGGCCTAAGGGGCCACTTCATGGACATCCCCAATCTCCAAAGGAGACTCAAAAACCCCTCCCAGTAATGCCCAAACCAGCACCCTGCTTTCATCCCCTCTGTGGGTCATGGCCCTCTACTTATCTCTCGCACAGCTGGGGATGCCGGTCTCAGGTGCAAAGAAAGGCCACCTCGTCAGCTGGGAAGGTCCTGCTGGCACCGGGCTGGTGTCTCTCAGACAGCTGTATTAAAGAAAACCAAACATCAGTGCCCGATCTTGGCAGCCCATCGGCCAAAACCCCACAAGTCTGCTACTCACCGTGCTCCTAAGAACGCTCAGCTGCTCGGGCCGCACGCTTCGGGCACGCTCGGAGACCGAGGCCGTCGTCACAGGGGGTGCCTGGGTTAAGAGGAGATGAGGTGATTTGGCATGGCTGAAACCTGAGGGGACCCTCGCTCCTCCTCCCTACTTCCCCTACTCACCGCAACTCCTCGGCGGTTCCTGACCCGGCACACAGGGCTGGCGAGAGCGGCAAACCCGGTCCATCGGCCGCTGGGGAGGGGAGCCTGGCGTGCTCCGAGTGGATTCCCTAAGGCACAAAAACGAGAATGGAGACTTAGACTTGCCCCAGGAATTGAGACCTCAGCAACAAGAAAGGCTACTGATCACCTTGCTCTCCTGAACTTGACTGCTGGGATCCAGATTTACTTCCTAAAAATAAAGACAAAAAACAGCGCTGTAACAGGGTCACCCTTGACACTCCCCCAGCACAGACAAATGGTGACTGACCTGCTCAGGGGAACCCACACACCCAGGATGGGGGCTCGGCCATGGATGCAATGCATCTGCACCAGAAAGAGAGTTAGAACATATGTCAAACACCTGCAGAAAATCTCAAAAGCTGCAAACACGTCAGGTCAATATAGGAATAGCATCTAGAGTCCAACTACAGCCCACATTAGAAACTTCAATTCCCCAGGACTTCTCCTATTGCACCAAGCTATGCGGCAGGGCAGAGCAGCTCCGGCACAAATGTGTGTGCACACACCCGTGACACAGGACAGACAGGACGTGACAGACAACGGGGACACAACACGGACAGAAAGCTCCTGGCAAGGAAAATGGCTGCGAGGACTGAGAGAATGCAAAAGGAGATGACCGAGGGGAGACCAATGGTGAGCTGATGAGGCTCAGAGAAACCTGGAGGAACAAGATGCTAAGCGAATGATTTATTCCAAGAACTGCAAAGATGGACGCCCGAGAATCCTACAGCCAGAAGCCTCTACCTGCCCTCACGTTCTTTCAAGTCCTAGTCCGCCATAATGGATCCTGGCGGGGCACAGCTGTCCACACAGCTCAGAACAAGACCTGAAAAGACACCTGACCGGATGCTTCTAAAGAGACAAGAGAGTCTGATGCCTGTCTGAGCTCCTGAGGCCAAAGTTCTATGGCCTGGCTGCCAGGCCGAGGAATGCAGAGATCACAGATGCTAACAGTGATGCCAGGGTTTCTGACAGGCCCCACAAAGGGCTAAGGTAAAAGACATGACATATCCAAACACACATAATACACAAAAGACAAGTGACACGATACACACCGGGACTGCTCTGCCCTGCGCACCTCAGCACTGTGATGAAAAGTCAGGCTTTGCTTTTATGGGGCCTAAGGGGCCGCTTCAAGGACACCCCCCAACTCCTAAGTGGACTCAAAAACCCCTCCCAGTAATTCCCAAACCAGCCCCCTGCTTTCATCCCCCCCGTGGGTCGTGGCCCTCTACTTATCTCTCGCACAGCTGGGGATGCCGGTCTCGGGTGCGAAGAAAGGCCATCTCGTCAGCTGGGAAGGTCCTGCTGGCACCGGGCTGGTGTCTCTCACACAGCTGTATTAAAGAAAACCAAACATCAGTGCCCGATCTTGGCAGCCCATCGGCCAAAACCCCACAAGTCTGCTACTCACCGTGCTCCTAAGAACGCTCAGCTGCTCGGGCCGCACGTTTCAGGCACGCTCGGAGACCGAGGCCGTCGTCCCGGAGGGGTGCCTGGGTTAAGAGGAGATGACGTGATTTGGCATGGCTGAAACCTGAGGGGACCCTCGCTCCTCCTCCCTACTTCCCCGACTCACCGCAACTCCTTGGCAGGTGCCCAAGGCCACCCGGATGGCACCTTTAAATAGAAAGCATCTGGGCTTCATCACCAGGTCCTGTAATGCATCCACAGGGCTCACACATGCAGGGAACCCGGTGCATCGGCCGACTGGTGACGGGGGCTTGGCAGGCTCCGAGTGCATTGCCTAAACCACAAAAAAGAGAATGGAAGCTTAGACCAGCACCAGAAACTGAGACTGGAGCAATAACAGCTACTTCTCTCCGCTGCTCACCTTGACTGCTGGTACCCAGATTTACTTCCTAAAAAGAACGACAAAGAACAGAGCTGTAACAGAGTCACCACATACACTTCTGCTGCAGAGACAAATGGTGCCTCACCTGCTCGGGGGAAAGCGCTCACCCGGGATGGGGCCCTCTGGCACACATTTAATCCATCTGAATCTGAAAAAAAAGTTAGGACAGGAGTCAAGCTGTTGCAGGATAACTTAAGAGCTCCACATATCCTGTGTCCATCTACAAATCCCACCTAGAGTCCAACTACAGCCCACATTACAAACTCCAAGTCCCCGGGACTTCTCCTATTGCACCAGGCTATGCGGCAGGGCAGAGCAGCTCCGGCACAAATGTGTGTGCACACACCCGTGACACAGGACAGGACGTGACAGACAACAGGGACACAACACGGACAGAAATCTCCTGGCAAGGAAAATGGCTGCGAGGGCTGAGAGAATGCAAAAGGAGATGACCGAGGGGAGACCGATGGTGAGCTGATGAGGCTCAGAGAAACCTGGAGGAAGAAGATGCTAACCAAATGATTTTTTCCAAGAACTGCAAAGATGGATGCCCGAGAATCCTACTGCCAGAAGCCTCTACCTGCCCTCACGTTCTTTCAAGTCCTAGTCCGCCATAATGGATCCTGGCGGGGCACAGCTGTCCATACAGCTCAGAACAAGAATTGAAAAGACACCTGACCGGATGCTTCTAAAGAGACAAGAGAGTCTGATGCCTGTCTGAGCTCCTGAGTCCAAAGTTCTATGGCCTGGGTGCCAGGCCGAGGAATGCAGAGATCACAGATGCTAGCAATGATGCCAGGGTTTCTGACAGGCCCCACAAAGGGCTAAGGTAAAAGACATGACATATCCAAACAACACATAATACACAAAAGACAAGTGACACGATACACACCGGGACTGCTCTGCCCTGTGCACCTCAGCACTGTGATCCAAAGTCAGGCTTTGCTTCTATGGGGCCTAAGGGGATGCTTCATGGACAGCCCCTATCACCACATTGGACTGAAAAACCCCTCCCAGTAATGCCCAAACCAGCCCCCTGCTTTCATCCCCTCTGTGGGTCGTGGCCCTCTACTTATCTCTCGCACAGCTGGGGATGCCGGTCTCAGGTGTGAAGAAAGGCCACCTCGTCAGCTGGGAAGGTCCTGCTGGCACCGGGCTGGTGTCTCTCGGACAGCTGTATTAAAGAAAACCAAACATCAGTGCCTGATCTTGGCAGCCCATCGGCCAAAACCCCACAAGTCTGCTACTCACCCTGCTCCTAAGAACGCTCGGCTGCTCGGGCCGCACGCTTCGGGCACGCTCGGAGACCGAGGCCGTCGTCCCGGGGGGGTGCCTGGGTTAAGAGGAGATGAGGTGATTTGGCATGGCTGAAACCTGAGGGGACCCTCGCTCCTCCTCCCTACTTCCCCGACTCACCGCAGCTCCTCGGCGGTTCCTGATCTGGCACACAGGGCTGGCGAGAGCGGCAAACCCGGTCCATCGGCCGCTGGGGAGGGGAGCCTGGCGTGCTCCGAGTGGATTCCCTAAGGCACAAAAACGAGAATGAAGACTTAGACTTGCCCCAGGAATTGAGACCTCAGCAACAAGAAAGGCTACTGATCACCTTGCTCTCCTGAACTTGACTGCTGGGATCCAGATTTACTTCCTAAAAATAAAGACAAAAAACAGCGCTGTAACAGGGTCACCCTTGACACTCCCCCTGCACAGACAAATGGTGACTGACCTGCTTGTGGGAACCCCCTCACCCAGGATGGGGGCTCGGCCATGGAGGCAATGCATCTGCATCTGAAAGAGAGTTAGAACATATGTCAAAAACCTGCAGGAAATCTCAAAAGCTGCAAACACCTCAGATCAATCTAGGAATAGCATCTAGAGTCCAAGGACAGCCCACATTACAAATTTCAACACCCCAGGACTTCTCCTATTGCACCGGGCTATGCGGCAGGGCAGAGCAGCTCCGGCACAAATGTGTGTGCACACACCCGTGACACAGGACAGGACGTGACAAACAACGGGGACACAACACGGACAGAAAGCTCCTGGCAAGGAAAATGGCTGCGAGGGCTGAGAGAATGCAAAAGGAGATGACCGAGGGGAGACCAATGGTGAGCTGATGAGGCTCAGAGAAACCTGGAGGAACAAGATGCTAACCAAATGATTTATTCCAAGAACTGCAAAGATGGATGCGCGAGAATCCTACAGCCAGAAGCCTCTACCTGCCCTCACGTTCTTTCCAGTCCTACTCCGCCATAATGGATCCTGGCGGGGCACAGCTGTCCACACAGCTCAGAACAAGACCTGAAAAGACACCTGACTGGATGCTTCTAAAGAGACAAGAGAGTCTGATGCCTGTCTGAGCTCCTGAGGCCAAAGTTCTATGGCCTGGGTGCCAGGCCGAGGAATGCAGAGCGCACAGATGCTAACAATGATGCCAGGGTTTCTGACAGGCCCCTCAAAGGCCTAAGGTAAAGGACATGACATATCCAAACAACACATAACACACAAAAGACAAGTGACACGAGACACACCAGGACTGCTCTGCCCTGCGCACCTCAGCACTGTGATGAAAAGTCAGGCTTTGCTTTTATGGGGCCCAAGGGGCTGCTTCATGGACAGCCCCCACCTCTGAAGTAGACTCAAAAACCCCTCCCAGTAATTCCCAAACCAGCCCCCTGCTTTCATCCCCTCTGTGGGTCGTGGCCCTCTACTTATCTCTCGCACAGCTGGGGATGCCGGTCTCAGGTGTGAAGAAAGGCCACCTTGTCAGCTGGGAAGGTCCTGCTGGCACTGGGCTGGTGTCTCTCAGACAGCTGTATTAAAGAAAACCAAACATCAGTGCCCAATCTTGGCAGTCCATCGGCCAAAACCCCACAAGTCTGCTACTCACCGTGCTCCTAAGAACGCTCGGCTGCTCGGGCCACACGCTTCGGGCACGCTCGGAGACCAAGGCCGTCGTCACAGGGGGTGCCTGGGTTAGGAGGAGATGAGGTGATTTGGCATGGCTGAAACCTGAGGGGACCCTCGCTCCTCCTCCCTACTTCCCCGACTCACCGCAACTCCTTGGCAGGTGCCCAAGGCCCCCCGGATGGCACCTTTAAATAGAAAAGTTCAGGGCTTCCTCACCAGGTCCTGTAATGCATCCACAGGGCTCGCACGTGCAGGGAACCCGGTGCATCGGCCGGCTGGTGACAGGGGCTTGGCAGGCTCCGAGTGGATTGCCTAAACCACAAAAAAGAGAATGGAAGCTTAGAGCAGCACCAGAAACTGAGACTGGAGCAATAACAGCTACTTCTCTCCACTGCTCACCTTGACTGCTGGTACCCAGATTTAGTTCCTAAAAAGAAAGACAAAGAACTGAGCTGTAACAGAGTCACCACATACACTTCTGCTGCAGAGACAAATGGTGCCTCACCTGCTCGGGGGAAACCACTCACCCGGGATGGGGCCCTCTGTCACACATTTAATCCATCTGAATCTGAAAAAAATGTCAGGACAAGAGTCAAAGGGCTGCAGGATAACTTAAGAGCCCCAGATATCTTGTGTCCATCTAGAGTCCAACTACACCCCACATTACAAACTTCAATTCCCCAGGACTTCTCCTATTGCACCAGGCTATGCGGTAGGGCAAAGCAGCTCCGGCACAAATGTGTGTGCACACACCCGTGACACAGGACAGGACGTGTCAGACAACGGGGACACAACATGGACAGAAATCTCTGGGCAAGGAAAATGGCTGCGAGGACTGAGAAGATGCCAAATGAGATGAGCAAGGGGAGACCGATGGTGAGCTGATGAGGCTCAGAGAAACCTGGAGGAACAAGATGCTAACCAAATGATTTATTCCAAGAACTGCAAAGATGGATGCCCGAGAATCCTACGGCCAGAAGCCTCTACCTGCCCTCACGTTCTTTCAAGTCCTACTCCGCCATAATGGATCCCGGCGTGGCACAGCTGTCCACACAGCTCAGAACAGGACCTGAAAAGACACCTGACCGGATGCTTCTAAAGAGACAAGAGAGTCTGATGCCTGTCTGAGATCCTGAGTCCAAAGTTCTATGGCCTGGCTGCCAGGCCGAGGAATGCAGAGATCACAGATGCTAACAATGATGCCAGGGTTTCTCACAGGCCCCTCAAAGGCCTAAGGTAAAGGACATGACATATCCAAACACACATAATACACAAAAGACAAGTGACACGACACACACCGGGACTGCTCTGCCCTGCGCATCTCAGCACTGGGACCCAAAGTCAGGCTTTGCTTTTATGGGGCCTAAGGGGCTGCTTCATGGACACCCCCCCACCTCCTAAGTGGACTCAAAAACCCCTCCCAGTAATTCCCAAACCAGCCCCCTGCTTTCATCCCCCCCGTGGGTCATGGCCCTCTACTTATCTCTCGCACAGCTGGGGATGCCGGTGTCGGGTGCGAAGAAAGGCCACCTCGTCAGCCGGGAAGCTCCTGCTGGCACCGGGCTGGTGTCTCTCAGACAGCTGTATTAAAGAAAACCAAACATCAGTGCCCGATCTTGGCAGCCCATCGGCCAAAACCCCACAAGTCTGCTACTCACCCTGCTCCTAAGAACGCTCAGCTGCTTGGGCCCCACGCTTCGGGCACGCTCAGAGACCGAGGCCGTCGTCACAGGGGGTGCCTGGGTTAAGAGGAGATGAGGTGATTTGGCATGGCTGAAACCTGAGGGGACCCTCGCTCCTCCTCCCTACTTCCCCGACTCACCGCAGCTCCTCGGCGGTTCCTGACCCGGCACACAGGGCTGGCGAGAGCGGCAAACCCGGTCCATCGGCCGCTGGGGAGGGGAGCCTGGCGTGCTCCGAGTGGATTCCCTAAGGCACAAAAACGAGAATGGAGACTTAGACTTGCCCCAGGAATTGAGACCTCAGCAACAAGAAAGGCTACTGATCACCTTGCTCTCCTGAACTTGACTGCTGGGATCCAGATTTACTTCCTAAAAATAAAGACAAAAAACAGCGCTGTAACAGGGTCACCCTTGACACTCCCCCTGCACAGACAAATGGTGACTGACCTGCTCAGGGGAACCCACACACCCAGGATGGGGGCTCGGCCATGGATGCAATGCATCTGCACCTGAAAGAGAGTTAGAACATATGTCAAAAACCTGCAGGATAACTCAAAAGCTGCAAACACGTCAGGTCAATCTAGGAATAGCATCTAGAGTCCAAGGACAGCCCACATTACAACTTTCAATTCCCCAGGACTTCTCCTATTGCACCAGGCTATGCGGCAGGGCAGAGCAGCTCCGGCACAAATGTGTGTGCACACACCCGTGACACAGGACAGGACGTGACAGACAACGGGGACACAACACGGACAGAAATCTCTGGGCAAGCAGGATGACTGCAAGGACCGAGAAGATGCCAAATGAGATGAGCAAGGGGAGACCGATGGTGAGCTGATGAGGCTCAGAGAAACCTGGAGGAAGAAGATGCTAAGCGAATGATTTATTCCAAGAACTGCAAAGATGGATGCCCAAGAATCCTACGGCCAGAAGCCTCTACCTGCCCTCACGTTCTTTCAAGTCCTACTCCGCCATAATGGATCCTGGCGGGGCACAGCTGTCCTCACAGCTCAGAACAAGACCTGAAAAGACACCTGACCGGATGCTTCTAAAGAGACAAGAGAGTCTGATGCCTGTCTGAGATCCCGAGTCCAAAGTTCTATGGCCTGGGTGCCAGGCCGAGGAATGCAGAGAGCACAGATGCTAACAATGATGCCAGGGTTTCTGACAGGCCCCTCCAAGGCCTAAGGTAAAGGACGTGACATATCCAAACAACACATAACACACAAAAGACAAGTGACACGAGACACACCGGGACTGCTCTGCCCTGCTCACCTCAGCACTGTGATCCAAAGTCAGGCTTTGCTTTTATGGGGCCTAAGGGGCTGCTTCATGGACACCCCCATCTCCAAAGGGGACTCAAAAACCCCTCCCGGTGGGTCCCTACCCTGCGCCCCGCTTTCATCCCCTCTGTGGGTTGTAGCCCTCTACTTATCTCTCGGACATCTGGGGATGCCGGTCCGCGTCAGGTGCAAAAGAAGGCAGCCTCAACATCTGGGAAGTTCTTGCTGGCACTGTTGTTCAACAGCTTCCTGTTGTTTCTCAGTCAGCTACATGAAAGAAATCCAAATATCAATGCACGATCTCTGCAGCACACTGGCCAAAACCCAACAATTCTGCCACTCACTGTTCTCCTAAGAATGCCCGGCTCCTGGGGCCGCACCCTTCGGCAGCGCTCCGAGGCTGATGAAACAGGAACGGATGCTTAGAGTTGCACTGGAAAGTGAGACTGGAGCAATAACAACTGCTTCTGTACGCTACTCAATGCTCACCTTGGCCACCTCATCTTGACTGTTGATATCCAGCTTTACCTCCTAAAAAGAAAAAGAACAGTGCTGTAACAGAGTCACACTTTACACTTCCCCTGCAGAGACAAACGGTGACTGACCTGCTTGGGGGAACCTCCTCACTTGGGATGGGTGGATGGATTTTGCCCTGGATTTTATCCTTCTGCGTCTGAAAGAAAGCGAGGACAAAAGTCAAAGGGCTGCGGGATAACTTCACAGCTCCAAACATCTCCTGTCTATCTAGGAATATCATCTAGAGTCTGGCAACACCCCACAAACTGCAAGTCCCTGGGACTTGTCCTGTTGCAGCAGGCTATGCGGCAGGGCAGGGCAGAGCAGCTCCAGCACAAACATGTGCGGACACCCGTGACACGGAACGTGACAAACAGGGGGACGACAAACACAACACATCATGCTTGTGGTGAGGGTCTCGAGGGGAAAAGGCAAAAGGGACCCCAAAGACACACTAGGTAACACGGTAGGCCAGACAACACGACGTCGACCGGAACTGTTCTGCGCTGCCTGCCTGAAAGCTGCCGTCACAAGTAGAGCCTCTCCCTTTAGCTGTCCTAAGAGGCCCCTTGGAGGAGATTGCTTTTCCCTCTGCTAATTTTTAAATCTGTCCCAGGAACTCCCAACCCGCTGCTCTCCCATTGTCCCATCTCCAGGCTGTGGCCCAGACTTATCTTTTGGATGATCGGTGATGAGGATCCACGTTGCACCTGAAATGAGTCTGCCTCAGAGGGCCCCGTGATTGCCTGTTAGCCTCTCGGTCAGCTACAATAAAGAAAAACAAAACCAAAGTATGAGTACAGAGTTGTGTGGGCCAAATCCCAGCGAGTCGGCTACTTGCCCTCTCCTGAGTGTGCCTGGCTCCTTCAGGCTCCAGCTTCATCCTGATTCCAAGGCTGTGCCCATTATTATGAGTGGTACCTGGGTTAGAGAAAGGCAAAGTGAAATGGCATTCCTGTGAGTGCAGTGGATGACCTTGTGTGCTGTAAGACGTGTGAATGCCTCTGCTCGGCTTCTAAAAGGCCTTGGGTGGGGGGCTCAAATAAACACCCTTTCTCACCCTGCTGCCTTCAAAACCACCCCCCCAACAATAACTCCTAACCGGATACCCGCTCACCCTCCCTCTCCCAGTCACAATCCTCAACTCACCTGAAGCCTCAATCTCAAACATCATCTTGGACACTGGGCAGATCCCTCTTGTGACACAATGAATCTGCTGAAAAAAGTGTTGTAATTGACACAACCTGGAGCCTCTGGAAGCTGTGCTCCTCCTAAAAAAAAAACCAAAACAATATAAGAACAAAACCAGAAATTACAAATGCACTTTACCACCCCTAAACACAAAACCCAAAATTGTGAACGTAAATACTCCCTGTATTCTATGCTGTTTTCTTCACAGTATCTTCAAAGCCTCTGTTGCTTTAGATGCCCAGAAACACCTGCTGAAAACAAGCTGAAATAAGCTGAAAGAGCCTCTTACCTGAAATGAGAGGAGAGCTCTGATCCCAGCACCTCCCAGAGGGGGAATGAAGGCCCTGGGCAAAGGCTGGGGTTAATATACCCCTGATGGTGCCCGCCTCTCGTTCCCATGGCACCCGGGAAAAGGGAGGGGGCGAATCCCACCGGGTATAAAAACCCTCAGAGTGCCTGCAGGTGTTTGGCTTCTCTGATTTGATTTCAAGGGGAGCAAAGGGCTTGTTATAGAAGAAAGCTCTCCAGAAAAATATCAGTGCCTTTTTTTTTTTGCACCATCTATTTGGAGCAAAAGGGCAGAAAACTGGTAAGAAATAAAAGTTTCTGTTTAGGCAGCATAACTAAATAAATTGGGTAATTTGCTGTTAACTTACATAATTATTCCTTAGTGGCTACTAAGTAGTACTTCACGTGTGTCTAAGCTGGGTGGAGAAAATTGTCTAAGTCTCCTTGGGACCTCTAATTAGGCCTAATTACATTGTAAGTAAAAATAAGAAAAATAAAAGCTTCCCAGGCAGTGTAAGTGCATGCCAGGCTCACCCTGCTCTGAGATACTTGGTCCTATGGGACAGAAAGAAGGGCCCTGAAATGTATTTTTAAAATGCTGAAAAAAAGCAGAGCTTCCTTCCAGTGCACCCCTTAAACAGAGGAAATGGGGCAGTTACCTCTACTGAAACTAATACAATGGCAAATAAATAGCTTCTACTCTTTAATTTACTCTCCTAAAGTATTGGGAAAAGAAGGGTTTTCCTCACTTTAAATCTCTCCAGGGATGAAAAAAGAGGGATTTTTCCCTCAGTTCAAACTCTTAAGATGGAGGGTACAGCTGGGCTTCTTCCTCAATTTAGGCCTCAGGACAACAAAATGGGGGCGGCTACCCTTAATTCAAACCCGTAAGAAACATTGTCAAGATTTTCCCCTTCTATTTAAACTGGAAAATAATCGAAAATGAGGACTCCCTGTCAATTAACACCCCGAACAGCATAGAAAAGGCAGGGATTCTTTCAACTGAGACCACTAAAATTGCAGGGGAAGCAGAGTCCCTCCCAGTTTGAACACAAAAAATAAAGGAAAAGGAAACTTTTTCCCTTTTTTCTAAACCCTTTTTCTCCTAATAACCCCTCTCCTTTCTGAGAGTGCTGTGGAGGGTCTGGGGGCCCTGGGGAGAGACTGGCACAGTAAAAGGGGAAAGTTGAAAGCCCTCTCCTGGAACCCCACATGCTGCCTGGCCTGCTCAGATGCTGCCCCTTGGCAAAAGGGCTCTTCCCTTGGCATTTTCTCAAAGTGATGCTCCGTGCCCGGGTGGGTCCGGCTGCTCCCTAGTCCGTGCTGGATGCTCCGACCGTAGTTCCTGGAGGGACCCTTGGGATGCCCCGTTAGCCCCTCTGGACTTGCGGCTCCCTGTGCGGGTGTGCCTGGGTAACCCTCTGAAAGCAGCTGGGCACACGAGGGGCTGCTAGACCTTGGAGTGGGCTTGAGGTGAAGAAAGGTCCTGTGAGGAGTTCCTTCCCCTGCACAGCCCTTCGTCTGCCCCTTAAACCATGGGCTGCCAGACTTTCCTTTCTAAGGAAATTAACCGTCTTTCCTCTCTGTGTGCCCGTGGGCAAAACTGCGATTCGGCCTCCAAAACCGCAGAGAACGATTTCTCACGGACCGCGGCTGCTGACACCGAGAACTCTCGCCGCCCTTGGAGTGCCACGTGCCTCCTGCGAACGGACGTCGACACGCAGCGGGGGTGAGTTTGGCTTTACGGGGAAGAGGGCCGGCGCAGGATTTCTCCGGGAGCAAAGCTGCCCCCGCCGAGAGCTCGGGCTGCCCTGGCAGTGCCGAGCACCTCCTGCAAACTGGCGTCGGGAGATGTGGGGGGTGAGTTTTTCTGTGCAGAAGTTCTCCCAGACCAAAGCTGAGAGCATCTAACCCTAACCACAACAACTTAGCTGGGTCTAAAACTTACAACCTTCGGACTGGCAGCGTGGGACCCAACCCGCTGTGCCACTGCTGGCCCCTTGCTCAAGCTGTTAGAATACACTGGAAATACAATACTTTTAAAAAACCCTAAAAATCCCTAAAGAACCTTTAGGAATCCCTAAATATACCATAAATAGTCCAAAAAGAGCTCTAAAAATACCCCAACAATCCTTAAAATGCCCTGATAAGACCCTAAAAAAGCCTAAAAATTCCCTCAAAAACCCTAAAAATACCCTAGCCCTAAAAAGTCCTCCACATACCCTCAATAGTCCTAAAAAACCCCCAAGAACACCCAAATCCCCCGCCAAACAATTCTTAAAAGTACTAAGAAAGCCCTTAAAATACCCTAACAAAATCTTTTAAAAGCCCTGAAAAAGCCCTAAAAGTATCCTAAACGTTCCCAGAAATTTCCTGGAAAACTCCTCCAAAAAAGCCCTAAAATATCCTTTGAAAGCCGTGAGAAAAACCCTAAAAAAAAAAACCCTAAAAAACTGCTCAGCCCCCAACTCCTACCTGTCACTCTCTAGACCACAAACATCATTGCTACCTTTTTATTAGGGTTGCTGCCTGCAGCTGCTGGGAGACTTCTGGGGCTGTCCCAGCATTGGGGTTACTGCCTTGTGCTGCTGTTGGGGAAAACTGGGGTCCTAGGGGTGCTCTTTAGGGTGACCTTGGGGTTGGGTTGAGGGCTGCTGCACCTGTACCCTAACCCTACCTGGTACCCTGTGTCCTTTGTACCCCTAACCCTCGGTGTGAGCTCTCCATCTGTCAAGCCTCCCCCTCCTTGCCCCTCAGCCCGCAATGTCTGCGTGCCACCCCGAGACCTCTGACATTGTCCCTTGGCCCCCTGGCCTCCACCGGGCACTCTCCACCTGGTTAGGGGTGGTTTTTAGGGTAAGGTTAGGGGTGGTGTGAGCGCTGGTTCACCTGTCACCCTCAAGCAGCCCCCACTTTGCCCCTCAAGGCATCTGCTTCCCCTCACTCTCTTCTTGTCACCCTCAAGCTCCCCACTCCCAGCCTCTCAGCATCTCTGTGCCACCCTGGAGCCCCCCAGTTGCTCCTAAAGCCCCCTTCTGCCTCTCAGCTCCCCCCATCCTCTGTGTCACCCTCCAGCCCCCTCCCCTCAGCCCGCAGCCCCCTGTGACACCCTGCAGCCCACAGACATTGTCCCTGCCTATCTCGCTTGGGTGTTGTCCTGCTGCGAGAGCTGCGCCGTCCTCCGAGGGTTCGGGCTCCTGCGTGCTGCTGCAGGGGACTCACGGGTGGGCGGTGGGTGAAGTAACGGATGGAGCGGGAAGTGTGGTGGGACGGGTTAAGGGCGGAGTGAGGGATGGAGCAAGGGCGGGCTGGAAAATGGAGTAGGGTTAGGGGCAGAGAAGGGGACGCAGCAGCAGGGGGCTGAGGTGGGGAGGTGAGTGTTAGGAGGAAGCGTAACTCCGTAACTCCAAGACCGAGTCTGCAGCAACGAGAACTCTGAGTGACCTGGGAGTGCCGAACGTCTTTGGCAAACTGATGTAAGGAAACTGGGGTGATGAGTTTTGTTTCCCTTGGAAAAGGGATGGCATCTGTGTCCGTGGGCCTGCACCCTGCCCAGGACCTTTGATCTCCAGTGGGCTGCCACCTCCTAAAATTCCAAACATCGCAGGTTGGAACAGGGGGTTGGAAATTTTACTCGGGGTAGAAACCAATTTTGGATTTAGCTGAAGTCTGCTGGTGAAACTTGTGTAGTCTGTTAATCGGTGTGCTTACAAAAAGGCCTGCAGAGAGAACAAAGGAAGTTCGAGGATTCTGTGGGAAAAAGAGAATCTGGGTTATGACCGAGTGCACGGCCTCGTCCCTGTGTGAGTAAAAGTTTGAGGTTTTGCCGGCAGCTGTTGCCGAGTGCTGAGGGGTCCCCTGGTCGATAGGGCAACTTGGGAGGGTTTGCTTCAGGCTTTGCTTCTGAAAGGTGTGAGAAAAGCAAGCAGCTCTGAAGCAGATGAGCCCCCTCTTGCCTGTTAAAGTGTTGGATAAATCAAAGATAAACCTCAAGGTCCCTTCCCACCCAAACCATTCCGTGATTCTTTGCCCTGGAGGCAAGGGTGCACCTGTCACCGCATTTCTCTTCACAGAGCAAAGCAAGGCACAATTCTCCCCAAGAATATGTCTGGGATTCACATTCTCTGAACCTCAGAGGAAGTAAAATCAATTCTTATCTCATTTACTGTGCCCGTGTTTGTGCCGAAGTAGAATGCAACGTGGAGATTGTTTACCCAAAGTGATGGTGTTTTGTTTCCTTGGCCTGTCGGGGCCAAGCGTGTGTGCGTGTCGGGACTCTTGGGTGACAGTCACGAGTTGTGTGCGGGGTTGAGTACTTGGCAGATTGGGTTTAGATGTAATGTAATACAGTATAATAAAGCAATTAATTAGCCTTCTGATAAGGCAGAATGCAGATTGGAAATATTTGCACATATGATATTAAAGGACATGTGAACCACCTTTCTGTGAGACAAAGACACAAGACTTGGCCCATCCCTAACTTAGGACACAGCTAAAAAATAATAGATAAAATAATTTTTAACCTATTTTTGAAGAACTCTCTAAAACTAATGGCAGATGATAGAGCTATTTTATCTGGTAAGCTTCCCTGCAAAGTTTCCTGCTGATGCTGGCTCAGACGGATGGAGATTTGGGAGGAGGGGGAAGAACCAAGTGCCACGGGGCTTTATTGGATGAGCCTTGAAAGGTTTCTGCAAGCTTCTATTGCAAGGTTGATGAACCTTGTGTTTGTTAACTTCAGTTTTGCTCAGTGTTTTAACCCTGCTTTATCTCCTGTGGTGCAGATGACACATTCACACATCTTTAGAAAATTCAGTGGGATGCTTTATCTCCTGGGGTCCAGATGACACATTCACACATCTTTAGAAAATTCAGTGGGATGCTCTTCAAACAACATGTGACTTTGCACCAGTGAGGGCAGAAACTTGATGGTTTTACCTCAATCTATAGTTTTTCAATATTGCTATAGAAAGTGCTTTTCTGTGAAATGGCTACTTTGGTTAGATCATGCAAATTAAGTGCTGGCTGGGACTTCCATAAGATGAAGAGTAAGAATAACTCAGGAATGTTTCATCATTTGTCTCTGCGCTGGTCAGAAATGGTAATTTGAGCTCAAATCTGTAGAAATTTAGCAAAGGAAGTTGGACACTCAGAGGATAAAAATAGAAAAAACTGCATTGGAAGGATTTTTCCTTCCTAACCCTCCAAGCCCAGCCAGACCCCCCTGTGCTGGCAGCTTCCCTCCAGGAGCAACCCTTGGATTATGGGATTTTGGAAGTGCAATCCAAATTTTGGCCAGTTTTGGCTCGTGGACAATGAGTCCCGTTTGCCCTTCCAAAAAAGTCACGTTTGATTTTTCCAGCCCTGAAGATCCATATCCACTCTTCCTTCCATCCCACAATCCCAGGTATCACACAGCAGATACAGAGCTTTGTTTTGAAACCTTTTTTTTTAAATGTAAAATAATGTTTTTTCTCAGTAGATACAAAAGTGAGAAACTTCACAGGTTTCAATGTTTTGCACACGCGTCCCCCCACACCCTCCCTGGGAATTCCAACACATTTTAAATCTGTAACACTCCTTTTTAGGGGAGGAGAAAAACCTTTTTTGTACCCTCAACCTCCCCTTTTCTTTTTCTAACTCATTTTCCCCCTTTCCTGTATTTTTATTTTGTTTTCCTCTTTCTTCCTTTAAGGAAAAAAAGAGCCCCTGCCCCTCCAGCCCCCCCAGTGACCACACGAAGCCAAAGATTCCTCTGTGACCATTTAATTTTGGGTTGCCCTCCCCGTGCTATGGGGAGGGTCCTCACTGCCCCCCCCGTGACTTTTCTGGGTCCTTTTCAGCCTTGTCCTTGTCCCCCCCCTGGGGCTTTTTGGGCTCCTTTTCAGCCTTGGCCTTGCCCCCCAGGCTCTTCTTGGGGTCACTCTGAGCTTTTCCCTCATCCCCCAGGCCCTTTTTGGGGCTCCCCCCGCCCTTGTCCTCATCCCCCCGGGGCCTTTGGGGGCCCCCTCCATCCCTGTCCCCGCCCTTGGCGTCGATGGCCGCGTGTTCCCTCCGCACCAGCTCCTCCAGCTCCTCCTGAGGGGAACACGGGGGGCTCAGGGGGGTCCCGAAAGGGTTTGGGGGGGCAGGGGGACCCCCCAGAATTTGTGTTTGGGGGGGGGGCAGTACCTTCCAGCCCAGGAGCTCAGCCAGAGCCAGGCACCCGCTGTCGCAGTCCCCCAGCCAGGCCACGTCCCTGTGCACACACAGGGACCCCAGAGTCACCCCCAAAAATCCTCAGGGGGGGCCCTAGGATCACCTTGAGGGTGCCCAAAACCACCTTGAGCACGCCAAACTACCTTGGGGTGAACCAAACCTCAATGGAAGTCCTAAAAACCACTTTGAGGGTCCCCCAAACCACAGGATGGGGACAGAGCCCCCCACCTGGCCACACCTGGCCACACCTGTGCCCCACCTGGCCACACCTGTGCCCCACCTGGCCACACCTGTGCCCCACCTGGCCATACCTGTACGCCTTGTCTGAGTCAAAGTCCATCCCACCAAAGCCCATCAGGGACATCAGGGGGTCACTCTGGGGGGACAAAGGGATGGTTTGGCACAAGGTGGGGGGCAGGGGAACCCCCAAAATTATCAGATTTTGAAGGTGTCCCCCCCCAGCTCACCTGCCCTGTCTTCTCCTTGTTGATGAGGAGTCTGGGGGTGTTGGTGGGGACCCTGTGGGAGGGGGACGGTCACAGGGGGGTCCCCAGGGTCTGGGGGGGTCTGGGCACTGGGGAGGGGGGGTCTCACCTGCTGATGAGGGAGGCAAAGGGCTGCACCTGCAGCGAGGTGCCCATGATGAGCAGCAGGTCGACCTTCCCAAAGTCCTGCAGAGGGAGGGGGCGTCACTGGGGGGGGTCCCTGGGTCACCTCAGCACCCCCTGGGTCACCTCAGCACCCCCCAGCACAAATCCAGCCTGGGGGGGTGGCATTGGGGGCCCCCCAGACCCCACTCACCGACTCCAGGAGGGCGAAGAAGCGTGAGGGGAGGTTCTCCCCAAAAAACACAATGTCTGGGGAAGGGGGGAGATGGGGGCAGGTCAGTGGATGGGGGGTGAGACCCCCTCCCCAAAATTCCTGCTGAGCCCCCCAACCCAGCCCCAAAACTCACCAGGTTTCACCAGCCCCTGGCACTTCTCACATTTAGGGACGAGGGAGGAGAAAATCCGCTCTGGGGAGGAGGAGGAGGAGGAGGAGGAAGAAGCTTGGTGGGGAAAGGGGGCAGGGGGGGCACAGGGAAATTTGGGGGGCACGGGGACATTTAGGGGGAGCACAGGGAAATTTGGGGGGCACGGGGACATTTAGGGGGAGCACGGGGGCATTAAGGGGGGGCACAGGGGGACAACAACTGCTGTTCCCACCCTGTGGCAGAGCAGGTGGGGACACCCCCCAGGCACTCAGGGGGATCCCGGGGGGTCCCAGGGGGTCCCCAGCACTCGGGGGGGTCCCAGAGGGTCCCCAGCACTCGGGGGGGGTCCCAGGGGGTCCCCAGCACTCGGGGGTCCCCAGGGCCCCCCCCGTACCCCTCATCCAGGCCAGGCTGTAGCGCTGGCGGCACGAGGCCCGCAGGCAGTGCGAGGTGAAGAAGGTGCCGTGAGCCTCCACCAGCAGCTCCGGGTCCAGCCCTGCCACCCTCTCCAGGGTGTCGATGTTCTAGGGGGGCCAGGGGAGGGTCAGGGGCTCCCCGAAATCCCCGTGACCCCCCCAGACCAGCCAGGGGGGGAGAGGAGGGGAGCTGTGTCCCACCTGGGTGTAGCAGCGCAGCAAGAGCCCCTTGTCCTGCAGCAGCCGCATGAAGTAGTGGCACACCGTGGGCTGGGGGGGAATTTGGGGGTGCTTTGAGGGTCTTTTGGGCCCCCCCCCCCCCCGATTTGGGGAGGGGGTTGGAAGGAGGTTTGGGGCTTACCTTGAAGGAGGTTTGGGGGTGTTTTACCTTGAACTGCCCCGGGTAGAGCTCGCGGGCGAGGGCGAAAAAGGGCTCTGGGTGTTTCTGGGGGGCACAGGGAGCTCAGGGGGGGCCCCCAGAGAAACTCAGGACCCACCCCAGAATTTGGGGAGGAAAGGGGGGGTACCTTGAAGAACCCAATCTCGAAGATGGCCTCGGGGTAGGGGAGGTTGTAGCTCTGCAGGTTGGAGTAGAGCCCGGTGCCGGGGGAGCGGAAATCGGGGATCCCGGCAGCTGGGGGGGAGTCAGGGTGGGTCAGGACCCCCCCAGGGATCCCCCAGCACCCCCCCGGGACCCCCCCCCCAGCCAGAGCACTCACAGGTGGAGATGCCAGCGCCCACCATGCACACGATGTTCTTACCTGGGGAAGGGGGGGACACAAAGGGGTGAGCCCCAAATTCACCCTCGAGAGCCCCAAAACTGCCCCCAAATGCTCCGCTGCTCCCCCCTATCTCTGTTCTCGTTGTCCCCGCTCCGTGCCCAGTTTTCCTGCTGCCCCCTCCCCGTTCCCGTTCCCATTCCCGGTGTCCCTACAGTGCTCACTCTTGAGAAACCGGCCCCATTCCCATCCCAATTCCTATTCCCATTCCTGTCTCCATTCCCCATCCCCGTTCCTGTACGCCGGTCACTCTTGATGAACCGGCCCCATTCCCATCCCATTCCCGTCCCCATTCCCCATTCCCGGTGTCCGTACACCAGTCACTCTTGATGAAGCGGCCCCATTTCCAATGTCCCATTCCCATTCCCAGTGTCCCATTCCCATCCCCAGTGTCCCATTCCCGTCCCCGTCCCCGTACACCGGTCACTCTTGATGAAGCAGCTGACGCCCCACTCCAGTTCCCTGTGTCCCATCCCTGGTGTCCCGTCCCCATTCCTGTTCCCATCCCCATTGCCGTTCCCGTACACCGGTCACTCTTGATGAAGCGACTGACGCCCGCCAGGCTCAGCTCGTCCAGCACCGGCTCCGCTCGGTCCCCGCCGAGCCCCAGGGTCCGGGACAGCAGCGCCCGCAGCAGCTCCACTGAGGGGGGACACCCAGGATGTCCCCAAACAGCCACCAAAACCCCCGGAATGTCCCCAAAACCCCACAGAATGTCCCCAAACTCCCCCTGGATGCCCCCAAAAACCCCGGAATGCTCCCAAAATGTCCCCAAAGGTCCCAAAACAGCGCCAAACCCCTGAATGACCCCAAAGTGTCCCCGAAGTGTCCCCGGGAGCTCCCCAAAGTGTCCCCGAGGGGTCCCCGAAGTGTCCCCAGCGGGTCCCCAAAGTGTCCCCAGAACGTCCCCAAGTGGTCCCCGGGTGTCCCCAAAGGCCCAGCCGGGCCCCCCGCGGCCACCAGGGGAGCCCGGCGCCCCCAGACCCACTGTCAGCGTCGGCCGAAGCGCCGGGCTCGGGCTCCGAGACCTGCGGGGAGGAGTGCGCGGGGTCACCGGGCTGTGAGGGGCGGTCACCGGGGTGGGGACCGGGGGAGACACCGGGGGCGTTACCGGAGACTCGGCGTCCTGCTCCGCCTCCTCCCGGCGGGCACCAGGAGCCGCGGCGACGCTGGGGGGGTCCCCGGCGGGGGCGGGAGCGGAGGGAACCGCACCCCCGGGGCCGCTACTGGCCCCGCCGGCCCCGGTACCGTCCCGGTCCGCCATGGGCGCGGCCTGTCCGCACCACAACTCCCGGCGTGCCCGGCGGCGGCTCCGCTGGGCGGGGTACGCAGACGCGGCCAGACGGAGGGTGCTGACGGGCTGAGGCACCCGGAAGCGCGGGCGCGGACTACGGGTCCCGGCAGGCGCCGCGGCGGGGATTCCCCGGCCCGCGATGGCGGCCGCGGCCTGAGGCGGCCCCGGCGATGGCGGCCGCGGCCCCCGCGGCCCCGGCGGCCCCCGGCGAGGCCAAGCGCCCCGAGGGCGATGAGTGGTGCGACAGCGGGCTCGGCTCGCTGGGCGAGGGGCCGCTGGGGCCGCCGCTGCCCGCCAGCCCCGCGGCGGAGTCCCCCGAGCCCCTCGCTGACCCCGCGGCCTGGCTGCGGCACGTCCTGAGCTTCGTCACCGACGAGGGCGACACGTGAGGGCGGGCAGGGACCAGGGAACCCCCCCGGGCTCCGGGCGGGACCCCCACGCACACCCGGGGCTTGGAGGGTCGCGGTCCTGCCCGGGGTTCCGGTGCGATCCCCCCGCAGCCCGTCAGGCGGGGGTCCCTCGGTAACGGCCCCGGAGCCTCAATACCCCCCCAGGACCCTCAATAACCCCCCCAGGACCCTCAATAATTTATTCCACTTCTTTGGGTACCCCATTTGGGTCTGGGGTGTCAGTCCTGTTTTGGGTGCCCCATTTGGGTCTGCGGTTGCCCCATTTGGGTCTGGGGGTGCCGGGACCTCCCTGCCCAGCCCGTGCCCCCCTCCAGGGCCCTGCACCTGGCCGTGATCCACGAGCACCTGGAGTTCCTGGAGTCCATCCTGCGGCACACGGAGCACTCGCCCTACCTGGACCTGCAGAACGACCTGGGCCAGGTGGGACGGAGAAATTTGGGGGGGCTATGGGGGAAATTTGGGGTGATGTTTTGGGGTGATGGTGATTTTTTGAGGTGGTGTTTTGGGGCGGAGGTTTTGGGGTGGTGGTTCGGGGTGATGGCAATGTTCTAGGGCGCTGTTTTGGGGTGATTTAACCCCTTTTTTCTGCACAGACTGCCCTGCACATCGCCGTGGTGCTCGGGCTGGGTTTTGGGGTATTGGCTGGGTTTTGGGGCGCTGTTTTGGGGTGATGTAACCCCGTTTTCCCCGCAGACCGCCCTGCACATCGCCGTGGTGCTGGGGCTGGGTTTTGGGGCGCTGTTTTGGGGTGATGTAACCCCGTTTTCCCCGCAGACCGCCCTGCACATCGCCGTGGTGCTGGGGCTGGCCGGCGCCGTGCGGCGGCTGCGGGCGGCGGGCGCGGCCGTGGCCGTGCGGGAGCGGGGCGGTCACACCCCCCTGCACCTGGCCTGTCGCGAGGGTCACCCCGCCTGCGCCCGCGCCCTTCTGGGGACACCCCCGGACCCCTGGGACCCCCCCCGGGACCCCCGGAAGGAGGAGGAGGAGCGGCGGGCGCAGCTGGACAGCGTCAACTACGACGGTGGGGGGGACGCGGTTTTGGGGAGGGGGTCGTGGGTTGGGGGGATCCTGTGGCTTCGGGCTCGTCGTGGTTTTGGGGAGGGGTGGGGGGGGTCACAGTTTTTTGGGGTTTTCCGCATGTTTTTGGGGGTGGGGACACGGGTCAGGGGCCTCACACGGGTTTGGGATTTAAGCATTTTGGGAGGAATGTGGTTTTTTGGAGGGGGCGGGGGTCGCGCTGTTTGGAGGGAGGGGACGGTTTGGGTTCTGGGGGGGGGTTCCAGGTGCTCAGGCAGGGCTTTGGACCCCCCGAATGTCCCCCCCACAGGTTACACCCCCCTGCACGTGGCCGTGCTGCGCCGGGACCTGGAGCTGGTGCAGCTCCTGCTCCGCGCCGGCGCCGACCCCGACCGGCCGGTGGGTGCCCCCCCCCACCAAAAACCCCCAAAACGAACCCAAAACGGGGCTCCGGGAGGGAGCCTGACCCCGCCGTGCCCCCCCAGGAGCCGAGCTGCGGCCGCAGCCCCCTGCACTTGGCCGTGGAGGCACAGAGCCCCGAGGTGGCCGAGTGTCTGCTGCGGGGGGGGGCACGGCCGGACCCCCGCACCTTCTCGGGGTTCACCCCGCTCTACAGCGCCCGCCGCCGCCCCGACCCCCGCCTGCCGCCCCTCCTGCGCCGCTTCGGGGCCCGCGACCCGCCCAGCAGCGACAGCAGCGACAGCGGCGACAGCGAGGGCGGGGCCGAGGACAGCGAGGTCAGTGCGGGGCCGCTCCCGCCCGGTCCCGCGCACCGAGACCCCCCCGGGGCAGATCGAGGGGCTCCCGCTTCCCCAGGCCCTCCCAAGCCCCCCAGACCCTCCCAAGGTCCCCAAACCCTCCCAAGCCCCCCCCAGACCATCCCGAGACCCCCCCAGACCCCCGAAATCTCTGTCTTCCCCCAGGACGAGTACGACGACATCGTCATCAACAGCCGGCGCTGCCCAGCCTGAGGGCCCCCCCCGGATGGACTCGGGGGTCCCCCCTGCCGGCCCCCAGCCGGGGGGACCCCCCGAAGGGGCGCCCCCACCCCCCAAAATCCCGGGGGAGCCCCAGGGGTTGTGAGGGGTGGGGGGAAATAAAGCAGAGGCTGCAAAGGACATGGCTGTGACAATGGGGGGACATTGTGGGGACACCTGTGTGAGTGCAGGACACACCTGTGACACTGGGGGTGACCTGCCTGTCCCAGAGCACCCCTGCAGCAGAGCACACACCTGTGACACGGGGGGGGGCATTTCCAGGTTTTATTCCCGGGGTTTGTCACCGTGGGTGGGGCTGTCACACGTTCTGTGTCCCCCGTGTCCTCTGGGTCCTCCCGTGTCCTCCTGTGTCCCACGATGTCCCAGCTCCATCCGTGCCCTGCCCCCTCCCCTCAGGGCCCCTTCCCCATTTTGGGGGGGCCCCCCCCGGGCTGGTTGGGGCCGATGTAGCTCAGGAGGGGGGCGGGGGGCCGGGCCAGCACCTCCCGCCCCACCAGCGGCTGCAGCACGGGGGGCACCCGGACACGGCCGTCCTGGGGGGGCACACGGGGCAGGGTGAGCCCCCTGGAGCCCCCAGACCCCCGCGGGACCCCCCCAATCACTCACCGGGAGCTGGTTGCACTCGAGGAGCGCGATCAGCGTCCGGGGCACGGCGCAGGCGGTGCCATTCACCTGAGGGGGGGACACGGCGTCAGGGGGGCCCAGAGGCCCCGCCCCGGGGGTTTCTGGGGTTCTCCCAGGGTTTTGGGGGTCACCCACCGTGTGGGCGTGGCGCAGCCGGCCCCCCTCCCCGCTGTACATGATGTTCAGCCGCCGGCTCTGGTAATCCGTGCAGTTGGAAGCGCTGGAAATCTGGGAGGGGGGGTGAAGGGGACGGGGGGGGTCAGCAGGTTTGGGGCACCCCCCCCTCCTCCTCCACTCCCCCAGAATGGGGGTCCTGACCCGGCAGCAAGGGTTGGAATAAAGGGGGGCCCATAAACAGTGAGGGGGGGCATCACCCTGAGCACCTCAGGATTTTTGGGGTTTTCCCAGAATTGTTTGGATTCTCCCCAAATTATTGGGGTTCTCCCCAAGTTATTTGGGCTCTCCCTAAATTATTATTGGGGTCATAGACCCCTCCTTCCCTCACCTCCCCAAATTTGCCCCGTCCGGGCATCCAGGCCTCGATGTCAAACTTGCGGTAGGCGGGGAGCCCCAACTCCTCTGTGGGCATGTCCAGGACGCTGCAGGTTCCGGGGGGGGACAGTCAGGAGCGATTTCGGGGGTCCCACAGATTGGGGGGACCCCCCCCAAATCCCCCTCACCGGTAATGGAGCCCCAGCTCTGAGAAAATCTCCTTCTGGAGCCCCAGGAACTCGTCCAGCAGCTCCTCGCTCTCGGAGCCGCGCTCGGCCGCCGTCACCCCGAACATCTCCACCTTTGGGGGGGGCACAGGGGGTGACCCCCCGCTCTCCCCCCCCCGGGGCTCCCTCCCAGTGCTCCCAGTACCTTGGTGAACTGGTGCACGCGGTAGAGCCCCCAGGGCTCGCGGCCCGTGTCGGTCTCGGCGCGGTAGCAGGTGCTGGAGCACACGACCCTGGGGGGGGACACGGCTCAGGGGGCCCCAAAAAACCCCGCAGGGAATTGGGGAGGGGGGATCCCCACAAGGGGAGGGGGTCCCTGGGCAGGACACAACCCCCCGGTACCTGACAGGCAGGTCCTGCAGCTGCACAGCGTGGTCCATGAAATACCCTGGGTGGGGGGACACAGGGGGGTCACCCCAAATCCATCTGCCCCCTGGGTGAGCCCCCCAAATCCATCTGCCCCCGCCTCCACTTTTCCCTCCTATTTTTTACGAATTTCCTTGCATTCTCCCCCAGTTTTCCCTATTTTCACCCACATTTTCCCATATTTTCCTCGCATTCTCCCCAGTTTTCCCCATTTTCACCTGTATTTTCCCCCAATTTTCCCCATTTTCTCCCGGCTCTCCCCCATTCTCCCCCTGCCCTCCGTGTTTTCCCGATTTCCCCCCTTTTTCCCCATTTCCCACCTGCAATCCCCACCTCCGAGCTCCCGGCCAGGCACAGGTCCTCAAACCTCGCGGGGTCAATGCTGTAAACCTGGGAGGGGGCGGCGCTGGGCTGGACCCCGCAGCCCTCCTGGGGGGCACGGGGGGGTCACCGGGGGGCACTGGGGTGCCGGGGGGGCTCAGGGGGGGTCACCCGGGGTGCCGGGGGGGGGGCTCGGGGGGCACTCACAAAAACGGCTCCTCGCAGCAGGTCCGGCACCGTCATGGGCAGGAAACCCTGGGGAAAGGGAGATCGGGAGACTCCGAGCATCCCCGGGGACCCCAGACCCTCATTGGGACCCCCCCCCCCCCCAGAGCCTCCCTGGGATCCCCTCCATGGGACCCCCCCAGACCCTCCCTGGCTCCCCCCAGGCCCCCCCCACCTTGCTGAGCAGTTTCTGCAGGGTGAAGGTGACGAGGGCGTGCTGGAGCAGGGCCCCGGCCCCACACAGGTAATAGGAGCGGTGGCCTGAGACGTGGGACAGGCGCCTGGGGGGGGGAGAACAGGTGTGAGACACCTGGGGATGACCCCAGCCCCACACAGGTAATAGGAGCAAAGGCCTGACACGTGGGACAGGCGCCTGGGGGGGGAGAACAGGTGTGGGACACCTGGGGACAACCCCAGCCCCGCACAGGTAATAGGAGCGAAGGCCTGAGACGTGGGACAGGCGCCTGGGGGGGGGAGAACAGGTGTGGGACACCTGGGGACAACCCCAGCCCCGCACAGGTAATAGGAGCGAAGGCCTGAACACATGGGACAGGTGCCTGAGGGGGGGACAGGTGTGGGACACCTGGGGACAACCCCAGCCCCACACAGGTAATAGGAGCGGTGGCCTGAGACGTGGGACAGGCGCCTGGGGGGGGGAGAACAGGTGTGGGACACCTGGGGACGACCCCAGCCCTGCACAGGTAATAGGAGCGAAGGCCTGACACGTGGGACAGGCGCCTGAGGGGGGGACAGGTGTGGGACACCTGGGGACAACCCCAGCCCCGCACAGGTAATAGGAGCAAAGGCCTGAGACGTGTGACAGGCGCCTGCGGAGGGGGGACAGGTGTGGGACAGGTGTGTGTCCCCCCCCTCCAGGTGTGCTCACCTCTGCCGGATGATGTCCAGCCCCTCCCCCAGCTCCAGGTGCCCCTTTGGCTTGAAATCGAACACTGGGGGAGAGGAGGGGGAACCTTTTGTCACCTTTGTCACCTCGGTGACCCCAGACCCCCCAACCCCCCCCCCCCCCCAGCCCCTCCCAATGCCCCCCAAAACCTCCCAACGCCCCCCAGACCTTCCAAACACCCCCCAGATCCCCCCAAAACACCCCCTAGACCCTCCCAACGCCCCCCAGGACCCCCCAGGACCCCCCCCAGCCCTCACCTGGTTTCTTCCCAACCACCTCGAGCACCTGGGCCTGGCTCTGGTCCCCAACGGGCTGGGGGAGCACAAAGGGGGGGTTTGGGGGTGCCAGGAGACCCCCAAATCACCACAGAGAGGGGCAGGGGGATTTCAGGAGATTTTTGAGGGGTATCACCCCAGTGGGGTGGGTTCTGTTGGGTTGGGTGGGTTTTGGGAGATTTTGGGGAGGTTTTAGGGGCCTCACCACAGCGGGGTGGGTCCTGTTGGGTTCTGGGTGATTTTGGGGAGGTTTTTGGGGGTCTCTGTTGGGCTGGGTGGGTTCTGGGTGATTTTGGGGGTCTCACTACAGCGGGGTGGGTCCTGTCGTGTTCTGGGTGATTTTGGGGGGATTTTTGGGGTCTCACGACAGCGGGGTGGGTCCTGTTGGGTTTGGGGTGATTTTGGGGAGGTCTTTGGGGTCTCAGCACAGCAGGATGGGTCCTGTTGGGTTCTGGGTGATTTTGGCTGATTTTGGGGGGTCTCACCACAGCGGGGTGGGTCCTGTTGGGCAGCTGCAGGGCCCCCAGGTAGAATCTCTGCTCCAGCTCAGATTCCTCGGCCTCAAGCACCCGGAGCTGCTCCCGGAGGCTCCGGCCCTGCTCCCGCAGCGACGCCAGCTCCGGGTGCTGACAGGGGGGGCACTGTCAGGGCCTGGGGGTCAACGAGACCCCCGGGGCACCCCCCAAAGTTCCATTCCATTCCATGCCTACCGTGTTGGCCGCTGCCTTGTCCCGGGAGGCCTGGGGGGAAAGGAGTCAGGGGGTCCTTGGGGGTCGAGGAGTGGTTCAGAAAGGGAGGGGGGTCCTGGGAGGTTCCAAGGGGGAGCTGGGGGGTCGCAGGGGGGGGTCTCACCATGATCTCGCGGACCCCCTGGGCCACGCGCCCTTTCTCCGCCTCCAGCCGGGCGATGCCATCGCGCACCTTCCCCAGCCGCGACCACGTCCGCACCTGAGGGTGTGGCCGGGGGGGCGTGGCTCAGGTGGGCGCGCTGGCCACACACAAACCGGGAAGGGGAGGGGGTGTGCGCGCACAGGCCCCGCCCAGTCCGGGCCAAGCCCCGCCCCCGCGGTTCCCGCCACTCACGATCTCGCGGAGTGCGGCGCCCCCTAGCGGCCCGCGGCGCCGCTCCACGTCCCGCTCGCTGAGCGCGGTCACGTCCAGCTGCGGCCGCGCGCTCAGCCCCTCGCGTACGTGCTCATACAGCCGGCTCCTCCCGGCCGCGGACCCGGGAGAGGCCCCGGCACCGGGAGAGGCCCCGGGAGCGGGGCCCGGGCCGGGAGCGGTACCGGGAGAGGCCCCGGCACCGGGAGAGGCCCCGGGAACGGGGCCCGGACCGGGAGCGGTACCGGGAGAGGCCCCGGCACCGGGAGAGGCGCCGGGAGCTGCCCCCGCGGCCCCGCGCAGCCCTCCCGCCGCCCGCCCCGCCGCCCGCAGCAGCGCCCAGCGCGCCGCCATCTTGGCCACCGGCGTGTGGGGGTCATGTGGGGGAGGAGCCGGGGGCGGGGCTGGGGAGGAGCCAGGGGCGGGACCAGCGGCGCACACCCCCACCCGGGCGGATTTGGCCTCGCCCCCTCTCGTCCCGGCCACGCCCCCGGCCTCGGTTTGGTGACCCCAGTGACCCCCCCCCGTGACCCCAGGGTCATCCCAGTGACCCCCCCACAGTGTCCCCAGTACCCCCAGTGTCTCCACCACCCTCCCCAGTACCCCTCCCACCCCTCCCCACACACTCCACTCCACATCACCACCAGAACGCTTTAATCTGAATTTTCTGAATTTTACCCACCCAAGCCAGGTCCATCCCCGGCCCGGGGTCACCCCTCCCAGCCCCCCCAGCATCATGGGGATCCCCCCCCTCATTTCCTGGCCTGCACGTGGGCACAGTCAGGGGTCTCCCCCTCATTTCTTGGGCTGTACGTGCGCGCAGTCGTGCTTGCCGCGCACCACGGTCAGCTTGACGCCGGGCAGGTCCTGCGTGCGCCCGCCCTGCACCAGCACCACATGGTGCTCCTGCAGGTTGTGGCCCTCGCCGGGCACGAAGGCCACAGCCTCGCGGCCCGAGCTCAGCCGCACGCGCACGCAGCGCCGGTTGGCCGAGTTGGGCTTCTTGGGCTTGCGGATCAGGTTCTTGAGCACCACGGCCTTGAGCTGCGGCCGGCCCAGCGTGGCGCCCGGCTGGCGGGGAGGCGGCGCGGGGCGGCCCTGCCGGTGCATCTGGTTCAGGGTGGCCATGGGGCAGCACGGGGCACAGGGAGGAGGCGGCGGCATGAGCAGGGACGGGGCTGTGGAGGGGACATGGAGAGAGGTCAGGGGGTTCTGGGGGGTTGGGAGAGGCTTTAGGTCCCTGCCCAGTGCCTCCGGTACACCCAGGACCCTTCCCAGTACCCCCAGGACACTTCCCAGCGCCTCCAGTTTGGGGTTTGGGGCGTTTTGGGGAGGAAGGGGAATTTTACGCACTGCAGCGCGGCAGCGAGGCGGCGGCCCTGAGCACGGCACGCAGCGACATCTCCGAGGCTCTGAGAGGAGTAGGCGCGATCAGAACGGCCCGGGGAGGGCAGCAGAATTCCTCAGGAATGTCCTAAAAAACATCGGAGAGCGGCAGCACCGGAGCCTGCACGTTCCCCTCACCGCGCCGCCATCTTACCCAGCTCCGGGCGCACCGCGCTGCGATTGGATAGCGGAAATGCCAATCTCCGTGATTCGCGCGGTGACTGGTCAGACTGCAATTGATTGCTGGAGATCCGCCCCTCCAGCAGCAACTTCCGCGTTAGGCCACGCCCCTCCCTCTATAAACCCCGCCCCAACATTATATCCCCGCCCTTATTCGGCTACGCTCCGCCCTGGGCCACGCCTCCTGCCCATATTTGGCTCCCCATCGCCCTCGCTTTGCCCATATATAGCTCGCCCCGCCTCTCCTGCCTGTGTCCCCGCCCCTGGAGGCGTGGTCTGTCGCCGCGGCGACGCGGGCGTGGGAGGACCCGGATGTGGTTGGATCCCAACATGGCGGCGGCGGCGGCCGAGTGAGGCCTGAGGGGGCCCGGGGGGGATTTGGGGCGGATTTGGGGATTTCGGGAGGATTTGGAGACCCCCGCAAAGCTAAGGGGTTGTTCGGTGATGGAGGGGGCGGTCATGGGACCGGTTTGAGGCTCCCCAAATCGCCGGAGGGGCGGCAGCAGCAGCCTGGGGAAGCTCTGGGATTGGGGATATGGACCCCAACGCTCCCCGCCCTAAAAAAAACCCCAAAAACTCCCCAAAATGGGGGCTCGGGGCTTCTCCTGAGGGAATTCCCTTCTCCCTCTGCAGCACTTTGAGCGGAGGAGCCGGAACGCGCAGCTGAGGCAGGAAAGTTTTCCCTTGGCGGAAGGTAGGAAGCGAATTCCGAGTTAATTCCGAGTTAATTCCGAGTTAATTCCTGGAATTTCTGGTCCCGCGGGGATTTGGGGGTCTCCTCCCCACAATCCCATCCAGAGCCCTGGGATGGGTTTTTCCCGTGGATTTGGGTCAGGAGCCCCAAGGTACAGGGGTGCTGGGATTCCTCAGGAATGTCCTGACTCCTTAAAAACAGCATTTCCCCCAAATTTTGGCACATCAGGAAGGGAAATTGCCATCCCCACTGGTTTTCTGTGGTGCTCCTGTCGCCATTCCTCAATGGAAAAGGAGGAAAAAGAGAAAAAAAATCAGAAAAGCCTCTGGATTTGGAATTTATTTGTGTTTTCTCTGGAATTTAGTGAATTTTCAAATAAGTAATGGTGAGATAGAGGGGTTGACCTGGGGTTGTTTTGGAAATAATTGGAATTTGGGTTTATGGGAAATAACCAGATGTGGAAAAGATCCAGGAATCCTTTGGAAATGGCCAAAAACTTCCCCCTGCTCCCATTCCCTGTTGGGTTTTGGGGGTAAAAGCTGGGAATTTGGTCACCAACACCTCGTTAACAGCTGTGGGACGAGCAGGAGTTTCCAGGAAGAAATTCCAAGGATATTCCTGCCCCTGGCTTTGATTAATCCTTTAATTTGTTCCTTTCCCATGGGATAAAGGCCCGGGCAGGAATATTTGGGTTTTCTGGAGGTGCTCCCGAGCCGGCCCCGGGAGGAATTTGCGTTTTCCTGGATTTTGGGGAGGGATTTGCGTTTTCCTGGATTTTGGGGAGGGATTTGCGTTTTCCTGGATTTTTGGGCACCTGGGTCGTCACGGATGGATGGGATCGTTACTGATTAATTGGACCCTCGTTAATTGGCCCTTCCCTTGCCCCGAGCCGGAGATTCCCGACCTCCCTCCCTTCCTCCCTCCCTCTCCCTGCACTTCCAGCTCCTGGGAAACTTCCTGCTGCAGGAAAAGGGCAGAATTCCGACAGAATTCCTCTTTCTCCTCTTCCTTCCACGCTTTTTCCCTTTCCTGGTTCTCCTCCCTCGTTTCCCTGCTCTCTCCCTTCCCGGTTTTCCCTTCCCGGTTTTCCCATCCCAGTTTTCCCGGAAGCTCTGAGCACTTCATTCCCCTTTTCCTGGGATCTCCTGGTTCCCTTCCCGGATCTTTTTTTTTTTTTCCTGTTCCCCTGAGCTTCGGAGGCTCCGGATTCCTGGAATTCCGGGATTCCTCCGGAGCAAAGGCCGGCACTTCTCCTCCTCCTCCTCCTCCTCCTTCTCCTCCTCCTCCTCCTCCTGCTGCAGATCCAGCTCGGCCAGTCCAACCCGCTCCGGCCCCAGCCTGGCTTTTCCTGGAATTCTGACCCCTCGGTGGGGATCCCTTGGTGGGGAATCCCAGAATTCCTGGCCTGGCTTTCCCAGGAATTCTGACCCCTCGGTTGGGAATCCCGGGATTCCAGCCCCTTCCCAGCCTGGCTTTCCCGGGAATTGTGGCCCCTATTTTGGGGAGCACAATTCCCACCAGGGCACAGCCTGAGTGCCGCTGATTTTGGGGGGAATTTGTGGGATTTTGTTGGGAATTTTAGGGAAAACAGGAGATTATCGTGCCCGGTGCAGAGATTGAGTTCCTCGTTAATTGGTGACTAATTAAACCCCGCTGGGATCCCAGGAATGCGGCCTGGGAAGGGCTGAGGAACAACTTCACCCCCTCCTGGCCCCCATCCCACCCTCTGGAATTCCTCAGGACCTCTCTGCCCCTGCCAAGTACCACCAGATTCCCACAACCATCTGGAAAAGAGAGAGGTTTTGGGGTGAAATCCCGTGGATTTGGTGTCCAGAGGTTACGGATGCTGCACCTCATCCCGGCTGAGCTGGGTCATCCTCGGATATTTCCCATGCAGAAAAGCCCAAATGCAGCAGATTTTAATCCTCCCACCCCAAACGCAGCTGCAATTTCCCCAAACCAGGAGGGTTTTCCATCAGAAAATGGGATTTTGGCAATCCCCAGAGGATTCCCAGGAAGGTGGAAGGAGGGATCAGCCCGGGATGAGCAGGGAAAATGGAGAAAACACGGAATTCTGACAGCTTTTGGCTGGGGTCGAAGTGGAGGAGGAGGAGGAGAAGAAAAACTTCACGATGGATCATTGTTTTAAGGAGAAATCCTCAGAGATTGGGGAAAAGCAGTGAGAAAACCTTGGAAGCAGCGGGATTCTGGAGCCTGGAAAATGGGATTGAGCCAAGGAGATAGGAAAAAATGAGAGGAAACGGGGAAATTGCCACCAGGAAAAGCAGTGAAAGTGGGAAAAAGGCACCCGCCCAGGATCCGTGGGATTTTGGGGCTATTCCCTGTGGGATTCGTGCCCCCACTGGGATCACAGGCCCAAAACCCTCCCAGCTGAGCTCGTTCTTGGCCTGGAAAGTGCAGGAAAAACCATGGGAGACAGGGAATGAAATCAAACCCTTGGGTGGTGCCCCAGAACGCTGATCCTGGCACTGGATCCCAGGAAAAACAGATTTTTTGGTGGCTTTTTGAGGTGCTTTAGATCTGTTTGTTGGTTCAGGTTGGGTTGGTGGGTTAATAGATTAATCCCATTTCCAAGTGGGAATTTCTGGTGTTTTCAAGCCTGGATTTGGGGGAGAAATGGGAAGTAATTGGATGAAGGCGGAGGGTTTTGGATGGAAGTGGCTGGTGGATGGATGAAAGCCATTCCAGCAGCGGGATTTTCAGGGCTGATCCCGTCCCCAGGGCTGGATTTCAGGGTCTGACCCCGTTCCTGCTGCCAGCCCTCATTTCCCACCCCCCAAATCCGGGTTTTTTGCCCCGTTCGCAGGAGCACAGCCCGGGCCATGTTCTCCAAGAAGAAGAAGCGCGTGGAGATCTCGGCGCCGTCCAACTTCGAGCACCGGGTGCACACGGGCTACGACCCCTCGGAGCAGCGCTTCACGGGGCTGCCCCGCCAGTGGCAGGGGCTGCTCGAGGAGTCCGCCCGGCGCCCCAAGCCCCTCGTGGACCCCGCCTGCATCACCGCCATCCGCGGGGCCCACAAGGTGCGGAAACCGCGCGAACCCGGCGCGGCCTGGGCTGGCCAGGGCCCAAATTCGGGCTCAGCACTCGGGGTTTGGGGTCCTGGAGGAGGTAACGGGGTGCTGGGCAATGTTTGGGGTTGAATTGGGGGCAGTTTGGGGGTCCTGGAGGAGGTAACGGGGTGCTGGGTAACGTTTGGGGTTGAATTTGGGGCAATTTGGGGGTCTGGGTGCTCTTTGGGGTTGAATTTGGGGCAGTTTGGGGTCCTGGAGGAGGTAACGGGGTGCTGGGCAATGTTTGGGGTTGAATTGGGGGCAGTTTGGGGGTCTGGAGGAGGTAACAGGGTGCTGGGCAATGTTTGGGGTTGAATTTGGGGCAGTTTGGGGGTCCTGGAGGAGGTAACGGGGTGCTGGGCAATGTTTGGGGTTGAATTTGGGGCAGTTTGGGGGTCCTGGAGGAGGTAACAGGGGTCTAGGTGCTCTTTGGGGTTGAATTTGGGGCAGTTTGGGGGTTCTGGAGGAGGTAACAGGGTGCTGGGTGCTCTTTGGGGTAGAATTTGGGACGGTTTGGGTGTCTGGGTGCTCTTTGGGGTTGAATTGGGGGCAGTTTGGGGGTCCTGGAGGAGGTAATGGGGGTCTAGGTGCTCTTTGGGGTTGAATTTGGGGCAGTTTGGGGGTCTGGGTGCTCTTTGGGGTTGAACTTGGGGCAGTTTGGGGGTCCTGGAAGAGGTAACAGGGGTCTAGGTGCTCTTTGGGGTTGAATTGGGGCGGTTTGGGCATCTTGGAATGAGGGGATTTTGGGGTTGTTTGATACTGGGGGGTTGTGGGGCAGGTCAGGGGGTGCCAGCCACCCAAAAAGCCAAACTGGGAGGGATTTGGGGGTCAGGGAGGTGGGAGCTGGGTCCCCATGCCTTTCCTACCTCCCCAAAAAGACAAATGGGGGAGTTATGGACCAGGGAATTTGGGGATCATGGTGGGAGGTGGGGCCTCATTCAGTCCCTGGGGTGGGTTTGGGAGATTTTGGGGTCTTGGAGTATTATAAGGGTGTCCTGGATGCTCTTTGGGGTCAAATGGGGAGGAATTTGGGGGTCTTGGGGCAGGGAGGTGATGATGGGGTCCCCCAGGACAGGGATCCCCCAGTGAGGCCCTGCCCCACTCCCTGAACCAGCCCCACCCCACGGGGTCGCTCCCACCCGATCCCTTCCCCGTTGTGTGTCCCCCATTCATTCCCACATCGCCCCCCATTCATTCCCACATCGCCCCCATTCCTTCCCACATCCCCCCCATTCCTTCCCACATCCCCCCCATTCATTCCCACATCGCCCCCATTCATTCCCACATCGCCCCCCATTCATTCCCACATCGCCCCCCATTCATTCCCACATCTCCCCCATTCATTCCCACATCGCCCCCCATTCATTCCCACATCCCCTTTCCATTCCTTCCCACATCCCCCATTCATTCCCACATCCCCTCCCATTCATTCCCACATCCCCCCGATTCATTCCCATATCGCCCCCCATTCATTCCCACATGCCCCCCCCATTCATTCCCACATCCCCCCCATTCATTCCCACATCTCCCCATTCATTCCCACATCCCCCATTCATTCCCACATCCCCCCCATTCATTCCCACATGCCCCCATATTCCCACATCCCACCCCATTCATTCCCATATTCCCACATCCCCCATTCCCCCCTCAGCCCTGATGTTGCCCCCATTCCCACCCCATCAAACCCTCCCCGATATTTTGGGACCCTCCCATCGAGGTTAGCCCCCAGTTTGTGCCTCTGGGCCTCTCCCCAGCCAAACCCCCCATGCTGTGCCCATCCTGCAGCCATTCCACGTCACTTTTCTGTTGTTTTTTTTTTCCTTTTTTCCCTTTTTCCCCCCGTGTGTCCCCCCCTTCCCGCAGCCCATTGTGCGCGGCTCCAAAGGGCCCCAGGATGGGACCCCCGGCGGCCGTGACCGGACCCTGGCGTGGCTCCTGGACGAGCTGGCGGCCGTGTCCGTGTCCCGCTCCAACTCCCTGCGCCGGGACAGCCCCCCCTGCCCCTCCCCGGAGAACGGCCTGGCCCCGGGCCCGCCCCCCCAGCCCCGCCCGGGCCCCGCCCAGCCCCGGCCGGACGCCCCGGCCCGCCCCCACCCCGCCCCCGGGGGCCGCCCCAAGTCCAGCTCGGCCGGGGAGGGGCCCCCGCGGCCCCCGGCCCGCGAGCAGCGCCCGCTCTCGGGGCCCGACCTGCGGCCCCCCGACGGCCCCGGCGCCCCCCGCGAGGGGCTGAAGACGGCGCCAGGACGCCCCTTCCACACCTACCCCCGAGCTGACACCGACCCCGGCCCGGGGGGCAGCGCCCAGGTAAAGGAGGGAGCCCCGGGCTGCCTCATCCTCCTCTTCTTCTTTTTGCTGCTCTGCTTCCTCTTCCAGAGCGGGTTCTCTGCTTCTCTTCCTCCTCTTCTTCCTGCTGCTGTGCTTCCTCTTCCAGAGCGGGTTCTCTGCTTCTCTTCCTCCTCTTCTTCCTGCTGCTCGGCTTCCTCTTCCAGAGCGGGTTCTCTGCTTCTCTTCCTCCTCTTCTTCCTGCTCTGCTTCCTCTTCCAGAGCGGGCTCTCTGCTTCTCTTCCTCCTCTTCTTCCTGCTGCTCTGCTTCCTCTTCCAGAGCGGGTTCTCTGCTTCTCTTCCTCCTCTTCTTCCTGCTGCTCTGCTTCCTCTTCCAGAGCGGGTTCTCTGCTTCTCTTCCTCCTCTTCTTCCTGCTGCTCTGCTTCCTCTTCCAGAGCGGGTTCTCTGATCCTCTTCCTCCTCTTCTTCCTGCTCTGCTTCCTATTCTTCTTCTTGCTTTGCTTCCTCTTCCAGTGCAGGTTCTCTGCTCCTCTTCCTCACGGCTTCCACTGGGATCAGCAGCAGCTTCCTTCCCCAGCCACGTCCTTCGCTCTGGAGCAGTTTCTTCTTCTGCTGCTTCTTCTGCTTTTTCTGCTTCTTCTTCTTCTTGCTGCTGCTCTGTTTCCTCTTCCAGAGCGGGTTCTCTGCTCCTGTTCTTCCTCTTCCAGAGCGGGTTCTCTGCTCCTTTTCCTCTTCCGGAGTGGGTTCTCTGCTCCTCTTCCTCCTCTTCTTCTTGCTGCTCTCCTTCCTTTTCCAGAGCAGGTTCTCTGCTCCTTTTTCAGAGTGAGTTCTCTGCTCCTCTTCTTCTTCTTGCTGCTGCTGCTCTGCTTCCTCTTCCAGAGCGGGTTCTCTGCTCCTCTTCCTCCTCCTCCCTCAGCCCTTCATTCCCACGGCAATCCTGGGCTCTGACCCCTGAGTCTCTTCCTCCTCCTCCTCCTCCCTCAGCCCTTCCCAAGTCTCCTCCTCCTCCTCCTCCTCCTCCTCCTCCTCGCTCAGCAGTCCCCGGCTCTGATGCTTCTCTCCGTGTCCCCACAGGCCGATCACCCCGCAGGACGCCCTCAGGAGGTGCCCCCCAACGGGCCGCTCCCCACCTCGGGAGGAGCCCCCCAAGCCCCCAAAGCCCCGGAGCCTCCTCCTCCTCCTCCTCCTCCCCCGGCGCCCCCGGAGCCCCCGGCCCCGCGCGGGCCTGGCCCCGCCGTGCCCCAGCGCGTGTCCCACGAGCAGTTCCGGGCGGCGCTGCAGATGGTGGTGGACCCCGGGGACCCCCGCTCCTACCTGGACAACTTCATCAAGATCGGCGAGGGCTCCACGGGCGTGGTGTGCATCGCCACCGTGCGCGGCTCCGGGCAGCTCGTGGCCGTCAAGAAGATGGACCTGCGCAAGCAGCAGAGGAGGGAGCTGCTCTTCAACGAGGTGAGCGCAGCCCCGGGGAGCCCTGAGAGCCTTGGGGAGCCCTGAGAGCCTTGGGGAGCCCCTGAGAGCCTTGGGGAGCCCTGAGAGCCTTGGGGAGCCCCTGAGAGCCTTGGGGACCCTTTGAGAGCCTTGGGGATCCTTTGAGAGTCTTGGGGACCCTTTGAGAGCCTTGGGGAGCCCCTGAGAGCCTTGGGGAGCCCCTGAGAGCCTTGGGGAGCCCTGAGAGCCTTGGGGACCCTTTGAGAGCCTTGGGGAGCCCTGAGAGCCTTGGGGAGCCTTTGAGAGCCTTGGGGACCCTTTGAGAGCCTTGGGGAGCCCCTGAGAGCCTTGGGGACCCTTTGAGAGCCTTGGGGACCCTCAGGAGGCCCCGGGGACCCCTCCAAGAGCTCTTGGTGACCCAGCAGGGAGCTCCTGATGGCCTGAGGACCCCCGGGGACAGTGCCAGGCCCCCATGGCCGTGTCCCCAAGGCTGTCAGGGGGTCCCCAAGGCTCTCAGGGGACAGTGCCAGGCTCTCAGGGACAGTGCCAGGCCCCCATGGCCATGTTCCCCCCCCCATGCCTGTGTCCCCAAGGCTCTCAGGGGGTCCCCAAGGCTGTCAGGGGGTCCCCAAGGCTCTCAGGGCACGGTGCCAGGTCCCCATGCCGACGTCCCCCTGTCCCCAGGTGGTGATCATGAGGGACCACCAGCACGAGAACGTGGTGCAGATGTACAACAGTTACCTGGTGGGCGACGAGCTCTGGGTGGTGATGGAGTTCCTGGAGGGCGGCGCCCTGACCGACATCGTCACCCACACCAGGTGAGCACACCTGGGGGGGCCCGGGGGGGGTGACAGAGGTGGCAGCCCGGTGACCATGCGCCCTCCCAGGATGTCAGAGGAGCAGATCGCCGCCGTGTGCCGCTCGGTGCTGCGCGCGCTCGCCGTGCTCCACGCCCAGGGCGTCATCCACCGCGACATCAAGAGCGACTCGATCCTCCTCACACACGACGGGCGGGTAGGTGGCCTGGTTAGGGGGAAAATTGGGGAGAAAACCTCCAAAAAGGGGCCGGGGGGGATCCCCAGAAAGGCCCCCCCAAACCTCCCCCCAACCCTTTGTGATCCCAGCCCCTCTGGCAGGTGAAACTCTGGGATTTGGCCCCCAAACCTCCCCCCAACCCTTTGGGATTTTGGGATCCCAGCCCCGCTGGCAGGTGAAACTCTCGGATTTGGCCCCCAAACCTCCCCCCAACCCTTTGGGATTTTGGGGTCCCAGCCCCTCTGGCAGGTGAAAGTCTTGGATTTGGCCCCCCAAACCTCCCCCGACCCTGTGGGATCCCAGCCCTGCTGGCAGGTGAAACTTGGGGATTTGGCCCCCAAACCTCCCCCCAACCCTTTGGGATTTTGGGATCCCAGTCCCTCTGGCAGGTGAAACTCTGGGCTTTGGCCCCCCAAACCTCCCCTGACCCTGTGGGGTCCCAGCCCCTCTGGCAGGTGAAACTCTGGGATTTGGCCCCCAAACCTCCCCCCGACCCTGTGGGATCCCAGCCCCTCTGGCAGGTGAAACTCGGGGATTTGCCCCCCCAAACCTCCCCCAAGCCTTTGGGATCCCAGCCCCGCTGGCAGGTGAAACTCTGGGATTTGGCCCCCCAAACCTCCCCCCGACCCTGTGGGGTCCCAGCCCCTCTGGCAGGTGAAACTCTGGGATTTGCCCCCCCAAACCTCCCCCTGACCCTTTGGGGTCCCAGCCCCTCTGGCAGGTGAAACTCTGGGATTTTTGGCCCCCCAAACCGCCCCCCGACCCTGTGGGGTCCCGCCCTGACGCCCCCCGCCCCCCCGGCAGGTGAAACTCTCGGATTTTGGGTTCTGTGCCCAAGTGAACAAGGACGTGCCGCGGCGCAAGTCCCTGGTGGGGACCCCCTACTGGATGGCCCCCGAGCTCATCTCCCGCCTGCCCTACGGCCCAGAGGTGGGTCAGGGGGCTCAGGGGGGCGTTGGGGGGTCCTGGGCTGCGTTAGGGGGTGTTTAGGGTGGGCTTCAGGGGGCTTGGGGTGGGTGTGCGGGCCCCCAGGTTCATCTCCTGCCTTCTCTGCCACCTCGAGGTGTCTTGTGGGGAGGTTGGGATGGGTTTGGGGGTGCCCAGGGTGGGTTTGGAATGGGTTTGGAATGGGTTTGGGGGTGCCCAGGGTGGGTTTAGGGGGAACAGGGTGGGTTTGGAATGGGTTTAGGGGTGGGTTTAAACCCAGGATGGGTTTAGGAGTGCCCAGGGTGGGTTTGGGGAGAGCAGGGTGGGTTTGGAATGGGTTTGGAATGGGTTTGGGGGTGCCCAGGGTGGGTTTAGGGAGAGCAGGGTGGGTTTGGAATAGGTTTGGGGGTGCCCAGGGTGGGTTTGGGGAGAGCAGGGTGGGTTTAGGGTGGGTTTAGGATTGCCCAGGGTGGGTTTGGAATGGGTTTAAGAGTGCCCAGGGTGGGTTTGGGGAGAGCAGGGTGGGTTTAGGGTGGGTTTAGGATTGCCCAGGGTGGGTCTGGGGATACCCAGTGTATGTTTGAGGGGCTCCAAGTGGCACGGAGTGGGTTTGAGGGGCTGCCCCCCTAACCCCCTCCTCATTTTTGGTCATTTTTGGGGTGAACACCCCCCGTCCCCAGGTGGACATCTGGTCCCTGGGGGTGATGGTCATCGAGATGGTGGACGGGGAACCCCCCTACTTCAACGAGCCCCCCCTCAAAGCCATGAAGCTGATCCGGGACAACCTCCCCCCCCGGCTCAAGAACGGCCACAAGGTAACTCGGGGTGGGGCTGGGGGGAGTCCCCCCCCCATTCCTGGGAGTCTCTCACGCCCCCGTTCCCCCCCCAGGTGTCCCCATCCCTGAAGGGGTTCCTGGAGCGGATGCTGGTGCGGGACCCGGCGCAGCGAGCGAGCGCCCCGGAGCTGCTCCGGCACCCCTTCCTGGGCGTGGCCGGGCCCCCCGCCTGCATCGTGCCCCTCATGCGGCAGCACCGGCTGCGCTGAGAGACCCCCGCGCCGGGGAGGGACCCTCGGACTGGGGGAGAGACCCCCAGACCCCCAAACCGGGGGGAGAGACCCCCAAGCTGGGGGAGAGACCCCTCTGTCCTGGGGGAGGGACCCCCGGCAACGGGGAGAGACCCCCGGCAATGGGGAGAGACCCCCGGCAACGGGGAGAGACCCCCGGACAGGGGGAGAGACCCTTGGACTGGGGAAGAGACCCCCAGACCGGGGAGAGACCCCCAAGCTGGGGGAGACCCCCCACCCAGGGGGAGAGACCCTCGGACTGGGGGAGACCCCCTCCTGCTCAGGGGGAGACACCCCCAGACTGGGACAGAGACCCCCAGACTGGTGGGGAGACCCCTCCCACCGCAGGGGAGACCCCCCCTACCCCAGGGGGCGACTCCTGGCCCCCTCCTCCTCCTCCTCCTCCTCAGCAGCCCCCCCAAACTGGAGCGGGACTGGGATGTTCTGGGGGACCCCGGCCCCCCCAACCTGTACTACTGAGCTGGGGACCCCCCAGCAGAGATTTTGGGGGGAGGGGGAGGCCGCCATCCCTGAGATTTGGGGGTGCACGGGCTCCTCCCGCTCCCCCCCCCGCCTTTGGGACCCATTTTGGGGCATTTCCCCCTTTTTTTTTTGTTTTGTTTTTAGCCTCTTCTTTTCTACCCAATTCGGGGGGCACTTGGGGTACGGCCCCCCCCCCCATCTCCGTGAGGGGGGGGTCCCCAAAACTACAGCCTCCCCCCCCACACCACACTACTGATTCGGGGTGTGTCCCCCCCCCCCCAGTTTTTGTTGATTTTGGGGTTTTTTTTGTTTGGTTGGTTCCTTCCCCCCCCCCGTGCCCCCCTCGGTTTTGTTTTTTTTTTTGTTTTTTAACAAAAAATTGATATTTATATGGTCGGGTTTTGTACCCGCGCGGGAGGGGGGGGCCCTGGGGGGACACGGGGCCCCCCCAAAATTACACATGTCCTTTTGGACCCCCCCGCGTGCTGTCTGTGCTTCTTTTGGGGGTGGGGGGTACGTGTGGGGGGCGTGGAGACACCCCCTCCCCAATAAACAACGCTCCTGACGTGGGCAGGGGGTGTGGGGACGCCCCCTCCCCAATAAACAACATCCTGACAGGGGCAGGGGGCATGGGGACACCCCCTCCCCAATAAACAACACTCCTGATGTGGGCAGGGGGCGTGGGGACACCCCCTCCCCAATAAACAACACTCCTGATGGGGGCAGGGGGCGTGGGGACGCCCCCCTCCTCAATAAACAACGCTCCTGACGTGGGCAGGGGGCATGGGGACACCCCCTTCCCAATAAACAACGCTCCTGACAGGGGCAGGGGGCGTGGGGACACCCCCTCCCCAATAAACAACGCTCCTGACGTGGGCGGGGGGCGTGGGGACGCCCCCTTCCCAATAAACAACGCTCCTGACATGGGTGGGGGGCGTGGGAACACCCCCTCCCCAATAAACAACGCTCCTGACGTGGGCAGGGGGCATGGGGACGCCCCCTCCCCAATAAAGGACCCCCAGGCAGGAGCTGCTGCTGCCTCAGGGCTTTATTGGCTGCAGGGGGGCAGGGGGGGCACATGGGGTCCCGCAGTGGCTCGGCTCGGCTCGGCTCGGGTTGGTCCTTGATGGTGAATTGAGGCCAGTGCCAGCTCATGTTGACTCGGCTTGGCTTGGCTTGGCTTGGGTCAGTCCCTGATGGTGAATCTTGGCCGGCTTGGCCTGGCTTGGCTTGGCTTGGCTTGGCTTGGCCTGGCTCAGCTCGGCCCCTGATGGTGAATCTTGGCCACTGCTGGATCGCCTTGGCTTTGCTTGGCTTGGCTTGGCTTGGCTTGGCTTGTGTCAGCTCATCTGGGCCAGCTTGGGGCTGGTTTGGCCCTCATTGACTCAGGCTGACCCGCGCTGACTCGCGTTGGCACACGGTGACCCGCGCTGGCACATCCTGACCCACACTGGCACATTCTGACCCACGCTGGCCCATCCTGACCCACATTGGCACATTCTGACCCAGGCTGGCACATCCTGACCCACACTGGCCCATCCTGACCCACGCTGGCACATCCTGGCCCACGCTGGCCCATCCTGGCCCACACTGGCCCATCCTGACCCACGCTGGCACATCCTGACCCACACTGGCCCATCCTGACCCGTGCTGGCACATCCTGACCCACGCTGGCCCATCCTGGCCCACACTGGCCCATCCTGGCCCACACTGGCACATCCTGACCCACGCTGGCACATCCTGACCCACGCTGGCACATTCTGACCCACATTGGCCCATCCTGACCCACGCTGGCCCATCCTGACCCACGCTGGCACATCCTGACCCACGCTGGCACATCCTGATCCATGTTGGCCCATCCTGACCCGTGCCAGGTCGCGGTGACCCACGCTGGCACATTCTGACCCACGCTGGCCCATCCTGACCCACGCTGGCCCATCCTGGCCCACATTGGCTCATGGTGACCCACGATGGCCCATTCTGGCCCGTGTGCCCCCCGTGTCCCCCCACCCTCATTTGCAGGTGCAGTGCAAGGCATGGATGGCTCCGAAGAGCCCCCTCTCACCTCCCACCACCCCATATCCCCCCGTCCCCCCGTGCTCACTTGCAGGTGCAATACAAGGCTCGGATGGCATCGTTCCAGTTTCAGATGGCATCATTCAGCCCCTAAAGAGCCCCCTCCTCACCTCCTGCAGCCGCGCGTCCCCCCCCGTTTCACCTCCCACCGCCCCATATCGCCCCAAATCCCCCCCGGGCTCACTTGCAGGTGCAGTAGAGGGCTCGGATGGCGTCGTTCCAGTCCCCGAAGAGCCCCCTCCTCACCTCCTGCAGCCGCGGCACCCGCTCCCGCCCCGAAGCGCCGCGATTTCCCCTCCTTGGCGCGGCGGGACCACACGGTGAGCTCGCACCTGGTGCCCACCACGAGCGAGGAGGCGCGGCCGGCCCAGCCGCTGGGCAGGTAGGGCAGGTCGGCGCCCGGGAGCACCTCGAGCACGTCCCCGGCGCAGCACTGCTCGTAGTAGGGGCTGTTGTCGGCGTAGAGCAGCGCGCAGAGCCGGGTCCCGTTCAAGGGGCGCAGCTCGGCGGGCGAGGGGCACTGCGCGACCGCCCCCCGCGCCCCCAGCAGGGCCAGCACCAGCGTCACCAGCAGCGCCAGCATCGCCGCCACCTCCCGATGTCACCTGGTGTCACCCGATGTCACCTCCCGGGGGCCGTGCGGGGCTCAGGTTATAGCCCGGCCCCAAGGCCGGCGGGCGGGGCACACCTGGGAGGGGACGCAGGTGTGTGAGGGGGGGTCCCAAGGTCTGCAGCCCCTTCCCACCGTGGGAAGGGACACAGGTGTGTGGGGAAGGGACACAGGTGACGGGGGGTCCCCCAGGGGGGGACACAGGTGCGTGGGGAAGGGACACAGGTGTGTGGGGAAGGGACACAGGTGAGGGGGGAAGGGACACAGGTGCGTGGGGAAGGGACACAGGTGAGGGGGGTCCCCAGAGGGGGACACAGGTGTGTGTTGAGGGGGGGTCTCAAGGTCTGCAGCCCCTCCCCCTGCCGTGGGAAGGGTCACAGGTGACCCCCGGCCCCCCCCCGGCCTTGGCTCCTCCCCCCTGCCCAAGGCCAGGCTGGGGCCAAGGTGTTCTATATGCAAATGAGGGCATAATTAGCCGGTGTGGTTTTTTTTCTTGTGGGCTCCGCCTCTTATTTGCATATTCATGATGCCGTCGTGGTCCCGCTGAGCTGCCCGCGACGGTCACCATGGCAACCGCAGGGGGGCGGGGATTGTTGCCTCATTAGCATAGTCCTGACCCGCCCACATGCGGGAACAGACGGGGGGGGGGGGGAGAACCTCGGGGGGGGGAGCTCGCATTGGGCCGGGACCCCCCAAGAAATGAAACCCCCAGCCCCAAAATACAGAGCGCACCCCCCAGACCCCAAACAGAGACCCCCCCAGCCCCAAACAGGGACGACCCCCAGCCCCAAACAGGGACCCCCCCCAGACCCAAAATACAGAGCGCACCCCCCCGCCCCAAACAGAGACCCCCCAGCCCCAAATAGGGACCCCCCCCAGCCCCAAACAGGGGACCCCCCCCCCAGACCCAAAATACAGGGCGCGCCCCCCCCAGTGACACTCGTGTTTCTGCCCCGGGGGGGGCACAGGTTTTTAATGTAAAAACTCGTGTTAAACACTGCGGGGGCCGGGGGGGGGCGGCTGGTGGGGGGGGGCGGCATTTTGGGGAGGGGGGGGGCACACGGGGAGGAGCTGAGGCTTTTTTTGGGGTGGGGGGGGGGGAATGGGGGTGGGAGGGAAATGGGCGGGGGGGCTGGGGCGCCCCCCCAGGGTTATCCAGACCAGCCAGATAGGGACCCCCGGGTCGAGTTTTTTTTTGAGGGGGGGGGGGGGGGGCAGAGGCCACGGGAGGGACACACGGGGAGGTCCCCAGGCATCCGGGGGGCCCCCCCCCCTTTTTTGGCCCCCACCACCCCCCCCATCCCCACGGGGGGCGGGGGGTTTTATTTGGGGGGGGGGGCTGCGGGTCTCGTGTCATCTGTGCAGAGATGTCGGGGGGGGGCGTGCGCGGGGCCCCCCCGGCCCGGCCGAAGGCACCGCGGGGGGGGCGGGCCGGGCACGCACGGGTTGGGGGGGGGGGGGGCACACGAATTTTGGGGCGCACACACCAAGTCCCAAGTGCGCATTTTGGGGTGGGGGGGGCGGACACACACACACACGCGTGGGGGGGGGGGGGGGAGCCGCAGAATTCTGGGGGGGGGGGGGGCGCGGTCTCCCCGTCACGGTCCCCACGCCCCCCGCACGTGCCGGGGGTCCCCACGCGTGCGGGTTTTTTGGGGGGGGGGCGGGGGAAGGTTTGCATACAGGTACCCCCAGGGCGGAGGAGGAGGGGGGGGGGCACCTGGGGGCACCCACGGGGGTCCGGGGGGGCTCCCGGGACCCCCCCTCCCCACCAAGAGCCGCCGGGGCTGCGTTTGGTCACCCGGGAGAGGAGGGGGGGGGGTCCCAGTGGGTGCTGCTCAAGAGGGGGGTCCCGGGGGGGGGATTCCCGCCGCCCCCCCCCTCAGACGGTGCTCTCCAGCATCCAGTGGGTGCTGCCGAAGGACGGGCGCAGGGGGGGTCCAGCGGGGTCCCCTCGGGCCCGTCCAGCCTGGGCAGGGACCCGTGGCGCCGCGGCCGCGCCCGCCGGGGGTAGCTGTGGCTGGGGAACAAGGCCCGCGCCCCGCCCCCGGCACCCCCGGGACCCCCGCCCGCCGCCGGGGGCAGCGGCGGCAGCGCGGGGCAGCTCGGGGGTCTCGGCGGGCCGGGGGCCGCCGTTGGTCTGCGAGCAGACGCTGGTGAGGGTGGGCGGGGGGCGCCGCGCCCCCGCCGCCGCCGCCGCCTTCCAGCGCGCCGTGAGGATGAGGATGAAGACGAGCACGGAGGCGGCGATGGCGGCGCCGATGACGATGATGACGGTGCCCCCCCAGGAAATGGGGCCGGGGCGGCGCGGAGCAGCCCGGGGGGGCGGCGGCCGTGGCGAAGGAGACGCAGCCGAGCGGGCGCGGGGCGGCGGGGGGGTCGCCGAGGACGCGCAGCGCGGACACGCACAGCTCGTACTGGCGGCCGGGGACCAAATCCCGCAGCACGAAGGTGCGGCTGGAGGGGGGCAGCAACCTGGGGAGGGGGGCGAGGGGGAGTCGGGAGAGGGGCGAGACCCCCGCGCCCCCCCTTTTGCCCCCCCCCCAGGCAGCAGAAAACCCATCCAGGATCCCCCAAACGCGTCCTCAATCCCATCCCAAACACCTCAGAGACCCCCAGGACCCCCTGCGTGCCCCTAGGAGCTCACCAGGGACCCCTGAAGCCCCCCAGGCACAGAGAGTTCCCTTGGTGTCCCCCAGATCCCCTCAGAGCCCCCCCAATACCCCCCTGAACGCCCTCCCCCAGAACCCTCCCGGACACACAAATCCTTCCCTGACCCCCCTGGAGCCCCCAAGACCCCCAGAATCCACTTGAACCTCCCCTGCCCCAAACCCCCTCGAGCCCCACATCTCCCCCCAGGACCCCTCCCAGCCCCCCAGGCCCACCTGTCGGGGGTTCCCAGGTGCCCACCTGTAGACCAGGCTGTCGTCGGCCGAGCTGTTGTACTGGATCTGCACCATGCGCACCCCGGGCACGTGGCGCTGCGGCAGCCACCGGATCCGCGCCGAGGACGCCGTCACCTCGGCCGCCACCACCCGCTGCCGCTCCCCGGGGCCCCCCCAGGTGTCATTGCCGCCCGCCTGGGCCATATCCGAGGGCCCGGGCCCCGCCTCGGTGCCGCCGTCCCCGTCCCCGTCCCGCCCGTCCCGCGGCACCGGCAGCGGCACCACCACCACCTCGACGCGCGCCGCCGCCTCTCCCGCGGCGTTGGCGGCCACGCAGGTGAAGCCGCCGTGGTCCCGGAGCGTGGCCACGCGGAGCTCCAGGGAGCCGTCGGCGCCCACCGAGCGCCGGGAGCCGTTCTGCACCACGCGCCCGTCGGGGCCCAGCCAGTGCAGCGCGGGCGGCGGGTCCCCGACGGCGGCGCAGCCCAGGCGCAGCGGCTGCCCCTCGGTGACCGCGGGCGGGTGCGCGGGCCGCGGCCGTGACCGAGGGCGCCCGGCACGTCAGCTCCTCCTCGGGCACGGCGCCCAGCAGCCGCCCGGCCAGCGGCGCCGGCGTGGCGCAGGTCTCCAGGCGGCCCGGCTGGGCCACGCGGCGCAGCCACAGCAATTCGCAGTTGCAGTGCAGGGGGTTCCCCCCGGCCGCCAGCGACGGCCCCGGCGGGCCCGGCACCGGCGGCAGCGCCCGCAGCCGGTTCGCGGTGAGGTCCAGGCGGGCCAGGCGCGGCAGCCTGGCCACGGCGCCCCGCGGGCACCCGCTCCAGCAGGTTGTGGTCCAGCGTCAGCGTGGCCAGGCTGCCCATGGCCGCCACGGCGTCCCAGGGCAGCGCGGGCAGGTTGTTGTGCGACAGGTCCAGGTCCTCCACGGTGGCGGCGAAGGCGGCGAAGGCGGCGGCGTCGATGGCGGCCAGCTGGTTGTTGGCCAGGATGAGGTGGCGCAGGCTGGCCAGCCCGCGCAGCTGCGGCCCGCTCAGCGCCGGCAGCCGGTTCCCGTCCAGGTGCAGCGCCCGCAGCGCCCGCAGGTCGGCGAAGGCGCCGGGGGCGAGGCGGCGGAGCCCGTTCCGCGACAGCGTCAGGTGCACCAGGCTGCTCATGTTGGCGAAGTCGGCGCGGCCCACGGCGCCGATGAAGTTGTCGGCCAGGCGCAGCTCCACGGCGGCGCGGTCCAGGCTGGGCGGCACCGCCAGCAGCCCCGTGCGGGCGCACAGCAGCGTGGGGCTGGGCGCGGCCGCGGGGCACAGGCACCGCGCCGGGCAGCGCGGCGGCGACACCGGCGGCGACGCCGGCGGCAGCGGCACCGGCACCACCCCGGCACCGGAGACGGCGCCCAGCATCACCAGCGGCACCAGCAGCTTCGCCATCCCCGCGGCGGCGGCCGGGCCTGAGCCAGGGAGACAACAACGACAACAACAACAACAACAACGGGGGCCTCAGCGGGGCTGGATCCCGGCAGGGCCCAGGGGATCCAGGGGGGTCCCAGCAGAGCCCAGGGGATCCATGGGGGTCCCAGTAGATCCCAGTGGATCCCAGTAAATCCCAACAGAGGCCAGTGGATTCCAGGGGATCCCAGCAGGGCCCAGTGGATCGCAGCAGGCCCCAGCAGAGTGTAGGAGATCCCAAGGGATCCCAGTGGAGCCCAGCAAAGCCCAGTGGATCCCAGTGGATCCATGGGGGTCCCAGTGGATCCCAGCAGAGCCCAGTAGGTCCCAGTATATCCCAGTGGAGCCCAGAGGGTCCCAGCAGGCCCAGTGGATCCCAGTGTATCCGTGGGGGTCCCAGTAAATCCCAGCAAAGCCCAGTGGATCCCAGTAAATCCCAGTAAATCCCAGTAGGTCCCAGTGGAGCCCAGAGGGTCCCAGCAGGGCCCAGTAGATCCCAGCAGATCCCACCTGTCCCACAAGATCCCACAGCAGAACACAAAACCCCAGGGAGATCCAGTGAGATCCCAGTTGACCCAGTAAGATCCAAATAAGATCCCAGTTCTCCCAGTTGTCCCAGTTGTCCCAGTAAGATCCCAATGGTCCCAGTAAGATCCCAGTTCTCCCAGTTCTCCCAGTACCTCCTCTCAGGGCTCCATGTTGGTCCTGTCCAGGCGTCGCCGTGGGGCCTGTGGGGACAGACCAGTACAGACCAGTACGGACCAGTACGGACCAGTACAGACCAGTACGGACCAGTACAGACCAGTACGGACCAGTATGGACCAGTACAGACCAGTACGGACCAGTACAGACCAGTACGGACCAGTACGGCCCAGCACAGCCCAGTATAACCCAGTACAGCCCAGTATGGCCCAGCATATCCCAGTATAGCACAGTACATCCCAGTACAGCCCAGCATATCCCAGCACATCCCAGCACAGCCCAGTACATCCCAGCATGGCCCAGTATAGCCCAGCATATCCCAATATAGCCCAGCACAGCCCAGTATAACCCAGTACATCCCAGTACATCCCAGTACAGACCAGTGCATCCCAGCACAGCCCAGTATAACCCAGTACATCCCAGTATAACCCAGTACATCCCAGCATATCCCAGTACAGACCAGTACATCCCAGCATGGCCCAGTATAGCACAGTACATCCCAGTACAGCCCAGCATATCCCAGTACATCCCAGTACAGACCAGTATAACCCAGTACAGCCCAGCACAGCCCAGTACATCCCAGCACAGCCCAGTATAATCCAGTACATCCCAGTACACACCAGTACAGCCCAGTACATCCCAGCACAGCCCAGCATATCCCAGTACATCCCAGTACAGACCAGTATAACCCAGTACAGCCCAGCATGGCCCAGCATGGCCCAGTACACACCAGCACACACCAGTATGGCCCAGCACATCCCAGTATAACCCAGTACAACCCAGTACAGCCCAACGTGGCCCAGTACATCCCAGCACATCCCAGTATAACCCAGTACAACCCAGTACAGCCCAACGTGGCCCAGTACATCCCAGCACAGCCCAGTATAATCCAGTACATCCCAGTACACACCAGTACAGCCCAGTACAGCCCAGCACATCCCAGCACAGCCCCGCACGGCCCAGCATGGCCCAGCACATCCCAGTATAACCCAGCACAGCCCAGTACATTCCAGTACAGCCCAGCATGGCCCAGCACATCCCAGTATAACCCAGCACAGCCCAGTATAACCCAGTACATTCCAGTACAGCCAGCATGGCCCAGCACATCCCAGTATAACCCAGTACAACCCAGTATGGCCCAGCACATCCCAATGCACACCAGCACAGCCACGCCAGGCTGATAAGGACACAGCAGAGACCAGCACAGCCCAGTATGGCCCAGTATGGCCCAGTATGGCCCAGTACAGACCCAGCACAGCCAGTATGGCCCAGTATGGCCCAGTACAGACCCAGCACAGCCCAGTATGGCCCAGTATGGCCCAGCACAGCCCAGTATGGCCCAGTATGGCCCAGTGCAGACCAGCACAGCCCAGCAACAGCCCAGTATGGCCCAGTATGGCCCAGTGCAGACCAGTACAGACCCAGCACAGCCCAGTATGGCCCAGTGCAGACCAACACAGACCCAGCACAGCCCAGTATGGCCCAGCACAGCCCAGCACAGCCCAGTATGGCCCAGTGCAGACCAGCACAGACCCAGCACAGCCCAGTATGGCCCAGTATGGCCCAGTATGGCCCAGCACAGCCCAGCACAGCCCAGTATGGCCCAGTGCAGACCAACACAGCCCCAGTATGGCCCAGTCCCACCCAGTCCCCTCCCAGTCCCTCCCAGTTCCCCCCAGTCCGGCCGTACCTGGGGGGGGCTCAGCCCCCGGACGCTCCCCATCGCTGCTCCGGGGGGGGGGGGGGGGGTCGGGCCTCGCCCTACCGGGGGGCATCGGGGGGGGGCACCGGGAATTGGGGGGGAACCGGGAAATGGGGGGGGGGGGGGCACCGGGAGAGGAGGGGAACCGGGAATTGGGGAGGGGCGATGGGGGGGGGGTGTCGGGAATCACCGGGATGGGACCGGGGAGGGGGGGGGATGGGGACCGGGAGGGATCCGGATGGAACCGGGAGGGATCCGGGATGGAACCGGGAGGGATCGGGGATGCGGGGATGGAGCCGGGATGGAGGATCCGGGATGCGGGGATGGAACCGGGGATGCCGGGATGGAACAGGGAGGGATCCGGGAACCGGGGATGGAACCGGGAGGGATTCGGGGAGGGATCGGGGAGGGATCCGGGAATGTCGGGATGGATTCGGGGATGGATCCGGTGATGGATCCCGGGGATGGGTCCCGGGCGCGGCCGGGGGGTCCCGGAGCAGCCCCGGAGCCGCCGCCCCGAGAGGCCCCGGAGAGGCCCCGGTGAGGCCCCGGTGAGGCCGCGGCCGCCGCTCGGAGCCGCAGAACCGGCGGGGGCGGGGCCGGGCGGGGCCGGGGCGGGGCCGGGGCGGGGCCGGGCGGGGCCGCGGGCGCGCGGACGGACGGACGGACGGACGGACACCGGGATGGACACGGGGATGGACACGGGGATGGACACATGGACAGACAGATGGGCACCGGGATGGACACACGGACATGGGGATGGACAGACGGACACAGGGACATGGGGACGGACACCGGGATGGACACACGGACGCAAGGAGGGACACAGGGATGGACACTGGGACACACGGACAGGCAGACGGACACGGGGATGGACACACGGACAGGGGGATGGACACACGGACAGGGGGATGAACACACAGACACGGGGACGGACAGGGAGATGGACACATGGACAGACAGATGGACACCGGGATGGACACACGGACACGGGATGGACACGCAGACACGGGGATAGACAGACGGACATGGGGATGGACACTGAGGTGGACACAGGGACATAGGGATGGACATATGGACAGACAGATGGACACGGGGACACGGGGATGGACACACAGACACAGGGATGGACAAATGGACACGGGGATGGACACCGGGGGGACAGTGAGGGACTCTGAGGGGATACTGGGGGGTACTGGGGGGCACTGGGAGTTACTGGGGACACTGGGGGTTACTGGGAGGGCACTGGAGGGCACTGGGATGGGCACTGGGGTGCACTGGGGGGTACTGGGAGTTACTGGGGGACACTGGGATGGGCACTGGGGGTTACTGGAGGGCACCGGGGGTTACTGGGAGGGCACTGGGGGTTACTGGGGGTTACTGGGGGTTACTGGGACACACCGGAGTTGCTGGGGGGGTTCCGCTGGCCCCGCCCCCAGAGCGGGAAGCGCGAGGCCGCGCGGGGCGCGGCCAATGCTAGGAGGCGTGGCCTCAGTGATTGACGGTTGTCGCGGAGGGGGCGTGGCGCCCAGCGCGAGGGGGCGGTGCACACACGCGCGCCTGCGCCCGTGCCATTGGTTCCCTCCCCGCGGCGCTCTGCCCTCTCATTGGCCCGTTGGCGGTGGCT